>JAOPJL010000001.1:6079865-6093859 GCA_027123545.1 Trisopterus esmarkii
AATGAAAAAAAACCCATTTCAATTACCCCCCCCCTCCCCCCCCATCTCTTTTTACGTCAGCGGTTTTTTTTTTCTTTTTTTTTTTCTTGTGGAGGATTTCACAACTAGAATGGCCTACCTATTGAACAAGAGCAGTCGGTCCTTGTGTTGACAGTCACTCTTCTCTCTGTTTCTGTTGGGACGACGATGCGCCCCGCCGGTGTGCTGGTTTTGGCAAGCTTGTACTTATGAGAGATGTTTCTCTTCCTTTCTCGCTTGTGAAGAATTCTTAACCGTCTTAATACCGTGCGTCTCGACTTCCCGAGGGTTGGCGCTGAAGTCGAGGACGGCCCGAGTGGGTTTTTTTCTGCCATTTTGTTGTTCAGATGTAGTTTTCCAGCAATGTTTTAGTTTTGGCCTTCTTTTAAGTTATTGAATAGACAATCACTGTCACAAGGGCTTTTGTTTCCCCTTCTTTGGTTTTATTCTTAAGACTCAACGAATGGCTCTGTGTGCTGGGCATTTTAATGTCGGTGTCAACACAAATGCACTGGATTGCCTCTATTGGCTCTCATGAAAATGCCTTTTTTGACCCATGCCTTCCATAACAAACCATTTCAGTTGGGAATGCTTCATGACATAGGTTGACGTCCCCAAGATCTGATTTGGAAATTTTAATTTTTTTATTTAAGAGCTTGCCAACCATATTGACCAGTTGGTTAACCACATTATCATTCTTCTTTTGTCCGAAATATGATTAGGCTTGTTACCTCTTTTTTTGGTTTTGTTTTGCTTCCTGGTTGCGAAGAACCAGGAGGAATTGAAAATCAGTCCCTTTTCAAAGCAGAGGGCTAACTGGAACCACAAAGAGGGAACTAGAGATGGCCAATTATGTTTTTGAATTTCAAGGATAGCGGAAATCCAAATAATTGTGCTTTTAGTGTACCCTTCGTTGTCGTTGCCTCCCATTTATTGTACTAAACATACTAAAGATGATTGTATTGGACCACTATAGCTTTTCGTGTGACTTAAACCTGTATGTTGTAACTTAATCATTCTAGTGTTTTCTGTCATTGGCCAATGATGTAAAATGTCAGATTCAGAAAAAGAAAAAAAAATATTGACAAGGAAATTTCATATCAACTGTCAAGAAATGGCACAATTACACTTATTGGACACGATTCTGGATAAGGGAGAAGGACCTAGATTAGGCAATGTTTTGCAAGAAACCCTTAGATGCTTTGGGGAATATTGTCAATTTTGGCCATTAACTCCATTTTAAAGCAGGGAACTCCCGGAGTGTTTTAAAACTAGTTTATTTCAGTTGTCTCCATACCTGACTGAAATGAATTGGAACTATTTGATACCCAGGCTTTTTGTTTTTGTCTGTTATTGGATCGGTGCATTTTTGTAGTCTCAGGATTTGTGTTTAAGCACCAGGCATAATTGAATCTAATCTGACATTTCAAGTAAAAAAACACAAAAAAAAACATACTTTTTAACCTTGATCCAACAGCACTTAAGTAAGATAGTCAAGCACGCACTTTAGTACTTTCAGGTTCTAAGTGTGCAGATCCCGAGGAAGTATGTACCCATGTTTACATGTGTGTTTTGCTGCCAGGATGGAATGGTTGCAGACAAAACGAGCAGAGGCTTCTAGTGAGGCCAAGGCTGCATTATTGAAGGCAAACCCAGTCATTTAAGCACACGGGCAGAGCGTCCTGTGCCAAGACCTGTTCCCTACGTCGTTCTGGGAAACACGGTCAACAATGTTGGTAGATCACACCAGTCAACATTTTACTCACCAATGTGGACTGTGACTAGTCAAAATTATTTTTTATTAAAATTGCACACCAAAATCATTATTTTCCCAAGATCTTAAAAAAATGACATATTTGGTTTCTCAATTCTAGCGTAGATATGAATTCCATCAATAGGTGCTACTGTGAGGTCAGTTTGGGCTGGCATTATCCTCTTCTGATGTCCTTATTTGACCAGCAAATTGAGCTATTGAGCCCCCCCTCCCCCCCCCGAAGATACACAAATTGTAACTGAATTTTTTTGTACTGTCAGTGTTCATTCTCGTGGTTTTATTTCATTTGCATCTACCATTGGTGGGTGTGTACATGTGCATGGAGCTAACAATTTAGATGTAAAAAAAAAAAAAAGGATCAAACAAATGAGCATATAAAGTATATCTGGAGTCAGACACGGAAAGCAATGAAAGGTCCAATTGTAGCAATAGAGCGTGTGTGTAATAGTGTGCAGCACAATTATTGCACTGCCATCCATTTAGGCCAATTCAGTAAATCATAGCATAGATGCCAATGGAGGACTTCAATGCGGGTTAGGTGTGTGAATCTATGGTCAGGAATAAGGCCTATGTGCCAAATTTTGTTAAGAGGAACTCCTCTTAGTGAAGCAGCAATGGATTTATGCATATGTTCAAGCAGTTTACAGTCTGACCTTCAAATCTGAGCCATGAATTTACTGACTGAAATGAATGTAGGGTCAATTTTAGAGCAGGACAATTCAACTTCTCCTGACTTTAAACTAACGCTCTTCATTTGTCTTGCAAAGATGTATCTATACAGGTAGCATGATTATAACCGATTCTCTACATATTAGTTTTGTATTAGTCTTCCTGCAACAAGGGTTTGGGGGATGGTTTGGCATTTCTGTCGGAGGTTAGGCGAGTTGTATTTACTCTTCTCTTTATTTTTCTCTGCTGTCAGTGTAGAGCATAACCTACAAGGTAGATGTAGAGATCAGATGGATTTTAAAAGAAATCATGTTCATCCATTCCATTGAGATTGCCTTACGATGCGTAAAACGAAACAAAAATGAACCACATTAGGGAACATCACACAAACTTGTTAATAGCCTATATTTGACAAAATGCACCTAAGCTACACCCATTTAGTGCCATAGAAACCTTTATTTGCCTTTAGACATCAATCATAATAACTGGGTCAGTAACTTCAACTAGTCTGGATTTACATTTTGTGTTTGAGCAGCACGTCCATTTTGCCAGTTATGATAGTCCATAAATAGTGTTTTTTAAAAGGATCATAGTCGGTATAAAAAGTTTGCATGGGGTAGTAGTTGATGAATGCAAGTGTTGCGTTCGGTCAGTAGAACATCTATTTTACAATTGGACACTTGGAGGGAGATAATTGGTCCTTTTTGGTATGGCGACGCAATCTCGAGGTCTGTTTGTATAACATGATTATTTATAATGTGTTTTACAGGGGGAAAATATATTGCGCTAGATTTCTGCATGATGTGTGTGTTATAGGGTTAGGGATATATATATAAAAAAAAACAAATTAGTTACTTGAAATAATTCTCATATATGGCAAATTTCCATTTATCTCTCCTTGATCCACTGTTGAGCCTTTTGCCTTAAAAGCTGAGAAGGAAACATCTGGCAGTATCTAATAAGTTGCATAAATTATACAATACTTTGTTGGCCTGCAAAAAAAAAGAAATTCACAAATTTTGATCTGAGTGTCTGGAAGCACACGAATCAGTGGAGGGTAGCACATACCTTATGGTTGCCACGGTGCAGAGATTGTTCTGAGAAGTAAGGATATTGCCATATTTGCCACTGTGAATGAATTATTTAGAGAGAAAAAAAACAATCAACTTTGTCCACGATACAGAGCCAAATAGCACTGGGGGATTAGAGTGGTGCCCTTCCAAAAACAACAACCCAGAGAACGAGACCCTTACGACACGTTTGTGCAACAATGTGGCCGGACGGGAGTTTAAATCTTGGTATTCTCCCGTGTTTTGGTTAGTACGACTTCTTGAACCAGCCTATTCCGGAAATGTAATAATGCTAGATTGGTGTCAGCAGATGTCTGATGTTTCCTACCTGACTAAGGAGCAGTGAAATGCACCTTGTACTTATATTGGACCTGCGCTTTTACCTCATCAGTGATCGTTTGTGTGACGTAATGACTTTTTCTGTTTTTTTCCTTATGTAATTAGACCTTTCTCGGAGCGAGTGTGTGAATTTAAATATCTGCATGTTGATCCTATACATGCAAAAGTCCCCCAGTTTTCAGTTGAGTGAAGAGAAAAAGGTGAGAGAATCCTATAATTTCAACGTCTCTCACATGCCACACACAGTGTGTCGTGCACCTGTACAGTTCAGTCTGCGTGCAAGATCATGGTAGCCATGTAACTTTACCTCTACGAATAAGATCAGTCCATTTTTACCTTTGTCCGCCTTTCCCCTGTCTGGACTCTCGATGATTCCCCTTCCCCACCAATAGGATCTGTGTGTGTGACGCAGCACAGTGGTGGCATGGTGCCTTTTCTTTGTTACTACCGAAAGGTACGGTCTTCCATTTGTACTTCCGGGAAGCCTTATAAATGGGGGACGGGGAAATTAGAAGGAACGTCCAAGACACCAATGGGTTCATGTTTCCCTTGAAGTAACGACTATTATTCTCAACAATAATTTGTTTGAAACAGGAAAAGCGAGGGGGTTTTGTTTTGGAGCGGGTGATTTGAGAAGAGGTCCGTTGCCGCCGTCATAGTCCAAACTTCTTCTTTGTCCCCCGGTGACGTAGAGCTGCCTCGGGCAGTGCGGCCGCACATCACCACTTCTAACGTGATTCTGGGCACACCAAACATTGGTAACGGCAGGGGAAACGGTAGATTATGAAAGCACAAATCCAAAGATGGCACCACAAGGCTAAAGTAGCTCTCCCCGCTCCATCTCGAAGTAGAGAGCCTAAGGAATGTTTCGGACATTGATGGGAAGACAAGAATCCTATTTTCTTTTTTCGGAGTGCAGAGGACGCGAGGATGGATGGATTGATTGTCAGGAACACGTGAACTGTAGAACAAGGAGAGGAGGAAGAAGAGAAAAAAAAAAAAAGACGTCTCAAATTCCAGGGCGTATGAATCCAGATTGTTCCTCTCAAACTCTTTGTTCGTAAACCGATATATATAGATATATATATATATCTATATATATATACTTTCACAACTTTTCTAAGAGTGCAAGTTGTGAGGTCGTAGTGCAAGCATACAAGATGGTTATTTTTACGTTAAAGGCAAACTTGTTTGTTGTGACTGTGTTGCAAATTGATTGTGGAGATTGTTTTGTGTTTATTAGGGTAGACTGATTTTACAAGTAGGGTTGCAGTAGTAGCTGTGTGCAGTGTTAATAACCGTGTGATCATACTATAGAAGTGGTGTAACATTTGTTGTCTTTTATGGCATTATGGCATGAATTATCTTATCACGCTGACCTCGTTTGAAATAACAAAAGATATAAGTGCAATAACCTTTTGTTTATCATTGCTTCCTCGGTTGATACAAAAAAGTAAATTATTATTATGCCCTTTTTGTTAACACCAAAAGTCCCTCTTCTGCTGCGAATGAAGGATTTGAGCAGTCCTCGCGTTTGTGTTCAGATGAGTGGCGTTTGATAGGAGTGTGTGATATTACATTCTTAAAACTGTGATCAATATTCAACTTTATTAGCTGCCTGCTGAGAGGAGGGATTGTGCACAAGTTAACGGAGGGGTTTCCAGGAGGGGCAGGCATTTAAACTTTTGAGTTGTCCTCGCGGATGGGTTTAGAAGGGCTTCTCCTTCAGATACAGGCCTCTATCCTCCAGGCTCGGTTTTTTTTAGCTAATAAACATGTTCATTTGCATGTGTATATGTATATGCATCCCCCTTCTCCTTTTGAATGAAACCTTTTTTTTTTTCTCGAACTATTTAGACCTGCTGTCAGTGACGTATGCGGATAAAAGGAGCTATGAAATGCCTTATAATATATTTGTTATCGATGTTGAGCATTAAGGGTCCCCAACGTGTCCCTCCCTTTTCTGTAGCCTAAACGCTTGTAAAGTTACCGAGTTCATTAGATTTCTATCTACTGTATAGCCTACGTGTTCTCAGAACTTGTTACTTGGAGGTCATGTGATTGTGGTTTTTAGAGTAACATTCCCCTTAAAAAGTGCCGTTTGTTTTCACCAGCAAAGGATGTGTCTGGAATTTAAAAAAAAAAGAAACAAGAAAAAAAAAAAACAAGGAACGTGTGAGAATGAGAGGGAAAAGATGACCTAGAAATTACGTTCCAAACCCTTTTTTTTAAAGATGACACGGTCTTTATGCAGGTGAACCACGGCAGCACTCTTCTGACGGAGCACCTTACAGTCTGACACTAGGCGTGGTCACTCTGAAGCAGAGCCATATCAAAGTATTCCCAGTAGAAGCCTCCTCTCCCCAGCCCGCCCTCCCCTCATGAATGTGCTATTAGGAATAGCCTACCGTAGGAAAGGATGTATAATGCATGTTTTGTAAAATTTTGTTAATGTGCTATTCCCTCCCCCTACATTGAGTCTCCTCAGACCCCTTCAGTGTACATACAGCCCCTATAGTAGGATCCTTTAGCAAGCTTATCGATTTACAACTGGACTGAAACAGGCACTGAACTCAGACCGCCTTACTTTGTTGTGGACTTCGACAAAAAAAAAAAAGGAATGAGGAGGATGATGTGATGAAGGGTTGGCCTGTTGTTCCTTTAGTGGCTTATCTGGGACAATACCAAGGAGCCACCGTCTGGCATATGAGGAGTTAACAATCAAATGTTTTTACAGTGCACCTTCACTCAACAAAAACCCAACAGAACAGGAGATCTCTCCTCCCGCCCGACATTCCAAAGTCCCCCGCTCCTCCCCGCCACCCAGAACCCCCAGCCTGTTGATTAATGATGTCTCTGTGTTGTCTCGCTGGTGTACCGGGTGGGAATTTGTTGTCAATGACAGGGTTTTCCTATTTAGTCTCAGAATTACCTCACCTAACTGATCTGCAAACCTGCTCTTCTACTGTGTACAAAGGAGTCAACAAGTGCATGCACATGGACATTAATAACCCGGTGTACTGGGCGTAAGTAGCGTATCGCAATAAATCGATGGACTCTATTAGAGGCACTCTGGTATTTTGACAAGGGCACGGCCAGAACGCCTAACAGTCTGTCTGAACAGTCTGTCTGAACAGCCAGATGCGCCAGAGGGATTGTTTGGGTGTCGATTTTGCTTGTGTCGTTTTAGTCAGGTTTGCTGTTGTATTTTTAATGGGTGCAAAACACTTAGAAGCCAGCCTTTGGACAGACAACACACTTTGAGCAAGCAGTTTTTTTTGTTTTTTTTTTGTATATAAAAACCTTTGCTCAGGCACAACATGCGTTGTTTGGATTTGGGTCCCAATCCTGTTGGCTGCTACTTTGAGTACTAAACACTTTTACAACTGCTTTGTGCTTTCCATGTTCTCACCTTCATCTCTCTCTGAGTATTTTTTTTTTTTTTTTTGTTGAATCCCATGCTATTTGACGCATCAAGCAGGTCCACCTATTTATTTTTTCTCTAACATCTGTATACATGCACTGAATATTAAGAGTCTGGTTCCCCATGTTGCGGTTCTGGTCCAGGGTTACCCAGGTCATGCCATGGCGTTTACATTACCACTGGTCTAAGCGCAGTGTTGCCCAAGGGAGACTATAAACGTGGGGTTATTAATGTCCATGGAAACGTGCTCAATGTCATCGCCAGCGGCACGCGCTCTAGACTTGTGATGACAACAGGACCAATGAGTTTACTCTCGTTTGAATCGACCCGTTTATTGACATAGGAATATAGGCTCAAAGACACGGTTTAAACTTTAAATTGATTCAGAGATCAAATGCACCTTGTGAGATTTCTTGGAAACGGTGAAGCGCCGTTCCTTCATGACTAATGCAAATATCTGGCGACCCTTGACCTTTTACCGAATGCCCGCATTAGCCTGACCTCCATGTTCCTCACAACAGCTTCAATAACAGGGTGAAAGTGTTCATATTTAATTTCATTGTCTTCATCAGTGAACGTTTTGCTTCTATAAAGTGGACCGAGGTCCGCCATTGTGGCCCCTGACCGTTTCTCTGGGGCCCCGCCGGGGCCCGGAGCGAGGCGGCAGCGTTCTCCCGGGGGACGGTCGTGTCGGCATCACTCGCTGTTTTCAGTAGCATCTCTCCTACCTCCATGTTTTCCAGCCTTGAGTAATGTCTGTCTCTCGCCTATTTGAAACCTATACTTTTCTCAGTACAAGAGTACACCGTTTATCCTAAGCAATGATGGTTATACATTATGAGGTGCGCTTGATTGTGCTGTATGTGTATATGTCTACTTGACGTGAAGATTTTATTTATGAGAAGCATTTATACAACGACAAAAAAAACCACTGGAATGTGAAGCCAGATAATGTTATGATGCAGATTACCATGGTCGTCTTACCCCTTTAACGTCCCCCCCATGCATGTCCACCAGGAGTCCTTTACAACACAAACATCCATACATTGGCATTGGCATTTTTAAACTACAAGCTTTTTGTTTCTTTCTTTTGAACCTATTTTCCTGTTTAGCCCTATAGTGCATTTCAATGTTTACAGCTTGATGTCTTCTGGGTCAGCCTTGGTCCCAAAGCTGGACTGGCTCCTCCATGCAATGAGTTTGATTTGACATGGGTCTGTCCTTCTGTGCGAGGGTGAGTTTTGAGCGCCTCCAAGGGGAACGCTTTCAAAACTCATCCATCTCCTCCAAACCAAATCCTGCTACACAAAGGCCATCTGTCTCTACACTGCCCTCATATATTTACACCTGATTTGATCACAAAGGGGTACAGGATAGGTGAATGGTTTGAGGTTTTCTAAACCCCCTCCCATACCCCCAACTAGGACAGGACCAGCCCCCCCATCCACCGTCTCACCCGAACCTCAAGCCATTCAATCCTTTCTTTTTCTTTTTCGATAATGCAATCCTGAAAGCACTTTGCCTTGTTATTCCTTTGTGTGAACATGTGAATGATAATTTGTTACAAAAATGTTAAATATGTATAAGATCATTCACTGTTTTGGAAAAACCTGCATCTGTCTTTCTGACATTAAAAGAAAACAAAAGAGAACTTAGTGACATTAAACCTGAATCTATTTTATAAAATGTTTGCTGCAGCCAATTGGTCTTGTCATTCAGTATTGTGGCTTAGGGTTGTTTGTGTTCAATAAAGTGCTATTGCTAAATATTTACTTGGTCTTGTCTTTTTCTTTCCAATGAAACTGGGCCAACAATGTCGGCTATCGGTCTCATACAAGCTCCTAATTAATATTGGGGTATCCACATAATAGATATTGACGCTGCTAAGGTCGACGAATCATCTCAAATGTCAAAGACAATGTTGATTTACATTGCCTGTTTGTCTATCCCAGTATCAGATGCAAATCTATTGCATTCATGGAGAACATAATCCATTCAGTGGTGTAGTACTGTCTTAGGCAATTAGGGTGAATTACATCACCTTATGTCAATAAACGCACTGTCCTATGCATTCATTGCATACAACTGCACTTCTTAGTAAATTTGTATAGATAATTAAGATTTATAAATAGTGAATTATTCATTGCATGGATCGTGCATTAATAATTTCAATAGACTAATATATGGACAAATATTTCCTCCATATATATGATCACTTTTTCGATGACAAAACATTGCATTTAGTGCGACATGATATGCTAAAAGGACCGGTGCGATACAAAGCAGGCCTATTGCGTGATACGTCATTATATTGCCCAATGAGAAGCTTTTGATTTACCCGTTACGACGCCCCCGCACGTCTGCGCAGCGTCGGATTTGACGTAGAGTGCTCCCTGGGACGTGGCTAGCAAGCTAGTTGTACTCAAGACGTCGGCAAATAGATGCAATTAATAATACCATCATTTTACTGCATGGTCATGTAAGTCTAACTAACAGTTTAATATTGTACAACGAACTTGCTCCAAAAGCGGCAGACTAGCTCGGTAATATGCCCAGATAGCGTCCTGTCTGGTTAGCGTAGGGAGCAAAGCAGCTAGCTAGCTAATGTTGCCCACATTTAGGAGAGGGCTAACGCTAGCCATGGGAAGCTATAGCTATAACAGTGCATGTATTAAAGTATTCTTGCGCTGACTCCCATTCAAAACATATTATGTCTGATGTCTTACGTCAAGCTATCGGGGATGGTTGTAGCATGCAGGTCGGTCGCTTATGGAGGTAGGACAGTGTGTTGGGAGCAGACAGTGATGCTTCCAGTGAATATAGGTCAGCCACCACTCTGGGTACACAGCTGGGAAAACAAGGAGCTCTCCTTCAATGTTAACGCAGTTGTCAGGGTTTTATGTGCAGAACGTTTTCAGTCTCATCGTTTTCAGTAAGGACATTGTTTGAAGGCTATTTTCATCAGTCAGAAGTGTAACGGACATGTTTGCCGCTGTTAAGTTATTCTCTTCAGTCGTTTCCATGATGGATATATTGTTGGATACACCGCAGTGAATATGAATTATTTTGGCAGATGGATATATTTTAGTCAATACTTGGGCTCATTGTTGATTAAATTGAATTGCAGAAAGGCTACATCTAAAGTCATCAACGCAACCTAGTTCGTGGGTTTTTCGGCTGGTCGGTGTTTGCAGAACTTGTACTGTAATTTGAATGCTTAAGTACGTCTATAATGGTTTCATTTATTTGTATCCATCTAACAAAATAGAATCCACGTGTGATCTGTCAGCAGCTGATCAACAACTGAATGGAAGAACCCATAGCTTTCTGTGAGTGAATAACCTTTCACAAAGCATTCTGTACAAAATCAAATATTTTATTTTTAACGGCAAGGTTAATTTTTTAACATTATTCCACCCTTCTCAGGAGATTGTGGGCCCCGGTAATGTACCATGGGGTATGACGTCGTCAGGTTCCAAGGGGAGGTGGATGAAGACCTGCTGTGCCCCATATGTAGTGGAGTACTGGAAGAACCAGTGCAGGCATGTCACTCCAGAAGTGCACCCGGTCTTCATGTCGCTCGTTTGTGTTTTTAGTTTTCTTGACCATATCTTTATTTCCACACAGGCGCCGCACTGTGAGCACGCCTTCTGCAATGCCTGCATCACGCAGTGGTTCGCCCAGCAGCAGATCTGCCCGGTGGACCGCACGGTGGTGACGCTGGCCCACCTGAGACCCGTCCCCCGCATCATGCGCAACATGCTGTCCAAGCTGCAAATCAGCTGTGACAACGCAGGCTTTGGGTGCATCGCCACGCTGCGCCTGGACCAGCTCCAATCCCACCTCAAGGACTGCGAGCACAACCCCAAGAGGCCGGTCAACTGTGTGGAGGGCTGCGGGTGAGTAACGTTCAGAGTGACAGCAAGCTGGCCGGGGCTGTGCCATCTCGATAAAGCAAGGTCACTCGTATAATTAATTTGACGCAAAGATGAGATTTTAATTTGACTATCAAACCTGAAATCAACACAGATGCAGGCATGCGGTTGTAATGTAGTAGTCGCTTCTTAAACTGTGTTTTTAAACCATAAAATGATGTGTGTATTTTTTTACTCTTCCTCTTCTCGTCTTCCTCCCCCTGTGCCAGGCTGGAGATGCCCAAGGATGAGATGTCGAATCACAACTGCATCAAACACCTACGTAGTGTAGTGCAACAGCAGGCAACAAAGATCTCTGATTTGGAGAAGAATGTTGCAGAGCATAAGCATCAGTTGGGGGAACAAGTAAGAATGTGTCGTCTCTCTGAGTATCTCATATCTCTGTAGCTATTTATAATTAAAAAACATTCTCAAATTACAAGTAGAATAATGCAATTAAATTAGTTGAGGATAAGTTTCTCCACAGACTTTAGTTATAACAGCCACTGATGATTTTCTCTTCCTCATTCAGAAGCGCGACATCCAGCTGCTCAAAGCCTACATGCGGGCAATCCGCAGTGCTAATCCCACCCTGCAGAACCTTGAGGAGAGCATTGAATACAATGAGATACTGGAGTAAGTCCCCTCTACTTGTTCTGGTCTGCTGCCTGTACCACATCCTGTTTCCTGATCACTGAGATCACAACTAAAGCCCTTCCTGTGTAACTGGCACTTTTTTGGTTTGCTCTCAAGCGTCAAAAGATATCTACCAAGCAATCTGCCTAGAATATCATAACCAGTCCTAAACAATATATAAACGTAATCAATAAAACAAATTGTATTCTTCATGACCTCACGCCTGTCATTGTGATAGGTTTGAGGTTGTGGTCCCACTGCCCCCGATGTGACCTTTTCCTTCCTCATACGTTCCCCCGCCAGGTGGGTGAACTCCATGCAGCCCGCCAGAGTGACCCGCTGGGGCGGCATGATCTCCACGCCGGACGCCGTGCTGCAGGCGGTCATCAAGCGCTCCCTCATCGACAGCGGCTGCCCGCTGTCCATCGTCAACGACCTGATCGAGAACGCCCACGAGCGCAACTGGCCGCAGGGCCTCGCCACGCTGGAGACGCGGCAGATGAACCGGCGCTACTACGAGAACTACGTGGCCAAGCGCATCCCGGGGAAGCAGGCGGTGGTAGTGATGGCGTGTGAGAACCAGCACATGGGGGAGGACATGATCCTGGAGCCCGGCCTGGTCATGATCTTTGCGCACGGCGTCGAGGAGATTTTATAACCTGCCGGCGGGGGCAGAGACCAGAGACAAGTGGGAGGGGCTTTGGGTCGGGCGTGGAGGGCGAGGCAGCGGAGACAGTGGCAGCGATGACAGTGGTAGCACCGCTTCAATAAACCAGGCTGTATTTTTATGTTTCACTTTAAACGACTGTGGTGGGATGAGAGGTTGTACATCTGCAAAGTCGATGAACCTATGCCTTAAAATAAGGAAATGAACCTGGCGAAGGACAGCTGAAACTGACTGATGATATCTAAGAGAACGGGAGAGATTTAAATGTTTACAAGGGTTATAACTTGATACATAGTGCTTTAACACATTGATTGTTCTGCTTCTGCCACATCCCAATATATGAAAAGGCTTCTCTGTACTCCCCACGTATCGCCAATTGTATAAATGGTTGTAAATAGACATAGTATATTGAATTATACAAATAGTATCCTCTTATTCTTCTTACTGTAATTGGACTGTGATTATTTTTTTTGTTTTGTTATTTGATGTTGCTAAAAAAAATGGTCTGATTGTGTTACTGTTTGGAAGATTGACTTTTTCTTGCTAGCTTTCTGCTTATTTTTTTGTGTATATTTTACGAGACCTTGTGCTTCACATTTTTGTGCCATTTATTTTATTTATTGTGTTGCCTTTTACATGAACATGCTTGAAAATATGATCATATCATCAATGTAAATTTGCCTTCAGTGCATTTAAACTTCTTTGCAAATTAGTTTTTCCATCCTTGGTTGTATATATTTAGTATGTTGTGTCACAGTGAAACGCTGAAACAGTTATTGTTTTGAAATGCAACATTGTGTATTACATTTTATTCCAACAATCATAGCATTTGCATGAGAGGTGATCATGTTGTTGATTACTAAAATAAAAGCTTTTTCAGCAGTCTTCACACATAAAAAACTTCTGATGACTCATGTTAATAATCAAGTTTTTTTTTAATCAACAACGTGGGACTTGCAACGGTATCTGTAGGCATGCTCCTAATGGCCTCCGTTGGAAACAGTGCTTTAGTACTCCATTATAATGCCCTTTGGGGATAGCAGGAGGATGTGTTGAGATGGTGAGACTGCAACTCGGTCCTGTATGATTTATTTTCCTCTCTCTCTCCTGAAATGGGTTTTCAAATGCGAAAGTAATAAAATATTTAACCCTATTCCCAAGAAATATATTTATACTTTGTCCTAAGTTAATGAATTATTAGAGGTGATAATTTACTTATTCCCGCCACACCATGTCGCCACTGGTCCATGTTGGAGCTATTTCTAAATTCCAAATCTATCCTCCACATGCAATATACATGGCCAGACTTAATTCCCTTTTAAATAATAAATCAGAGATTTGAGATTGTTTAAATGCAAGCACGAAAATAGTGCAGCGCGTCTACCCTTTCAGTTGATATGCATCTGTAAACCGTGTGTGTGTGTGTGTGTGTGTGTGTGTGTGTGTGTGTGTGTGTGTGTGTGTGTGTGTGTGTGTGTGTGTG
>JAOPJL010000001.1:6207912-6226362 GCA_027123545.1 Trisopterus esmarkii
CACACACACACACACACACACACACACACACACACACACACACACACACACACACACACACACACACACACTGCATTGTGTGTGTAGTAGGACACTTGGGTGGGTGGGAAGAAGGCTTTTGTCTTCCTTTCTTTCCCTCCCCAGTCAAGGGTCAGTGAATTCTCATGGCTGCCAATGCACCACGTGTTCCAGAGGCTCCATCTGTCACCCACTACGCCCCCTGTGGCTCAACCAGTAGTTGAAACACCCGATGTACCACAGAAACATCTGCTTTCCCTCTCTAATCTGATTAAGCACCTTAGGGCACCTCAGTGTTCATAGTTTGATCCCCATTGGGTGTGGGATATGACTGGGTCTTTTCTGAGGCTTCTGAGGCTGGTTCTAAACAAATGCATGACGAGTAATTCAGGTTTCAAATGACTGATTTGGATTTATATTGCTCATAATTACATGTCAGATGTATGTGCCGTTTGTGTATTGTGTTACTAATGATAACTAGAACCCATAGGTGTTATACATGTGTGAGTGCCTGAGTATGTGTGTTTGCTTCTCAACTGCTGGCTAACAGTCTGTGCCTTTCCCCAAATCAAATATTTGACTGCCCAGTGTGTGATCTGCCAGTCCTTCAGAACACAGCACATTGTGTGCCCTTCAACCAATATCCATTCTGTCATTGCCTTACAGTGATTCGTATTCATAGATTATGATAGAACTACTCCTAGCAATACTGCTATTGGCGTAGCTGTACTTTTTATAATTATTCTTTATCATCATCGTTATATGACATTTGCGCATATTTTCAAATGAGATACATCAGACACTTTGTTTTATAAAATAGAATTAAGGTTAAACCTACAGTTAAATAGGGATACATTGAATATATGACTATAAGATATTGTGTTATATATGAGGTAGGCCTCTGTATTTTGGTTGCATTTAAATTACATTGAATACGTAAAGGTCTGCCACTGCTGTATCTTGGATGAGGCTTGGAGCCGGTTCTTCATCAAATGTGGACAGGGGGCCCTAAAGTATAAGCCTGTATAAAGTATGAGCGAGGAAGAGGGCGAAGCAGTGGGTGGTTCAATAATTCAACTGAACACCTGCTACAACCTCCATTACAGGCAAAGTCACAGATGATGGAAACGCTCCATTAAGTTGAGTTCCTATCGGGATCATCTGGAGGCACTTGAGATAAAAAAGAGCAGACGCCTTGTAAAGGAGATATCCTGTAACCTCTGGAATTAATGTTGAACGTCATTTCACAGTTTGCAGTTTCATTGCAAAGTGTGTGGGGTTTGAATCTTGCATCTGGCGCTGTATGTGCTGGGTTTATAGGTTTAGAACTACCAACCAGTTCTTGATTCTGAAGGTTACTGACCAGTCTGTTCAGTTTAGATAACAATGCAAGCCCTGCTGGCCGTACACCTGAATCTGTTATTATTATCCCCTGCAGCTCATTTTAGAAGACCTATTTTAATGAAACTACACGTTTACACAAACCACAAATTTCTCACCCTGGAACTACATACTCAACAAAAAAACATGCCCTTCTTTTCCTGTGTGCCCCTGGGTATATCTTGCTCTCTCTCTCGCTCTCGCTCTCTCTCCCTCTCCCCAGGTGCACTAACCTCTATGTCCCCCCCCCCCCCCCCACCAGGCAGCTGCTGACTATGTGAAGG
This sequence comes from Trisopterus esmarkii, assembly GCA_027123545.1. Lineage (NCBI taxonomy): Eukaryota > Metazoa > Chordata > Actinopteri > Gadiformes > Gadidae > Trisopterus > Trisopterus esmarkii. The sequence goes on from JAOPJL010000001.1 coordinate 6,209,595, forward strand.
CCCACCTGCCTGAGGCCCTGCGGCAGCAGCTGCAGGCATTTGAGCGAGAGCGGAAAGAGAGCTCACAGTCTTACGCCAGTATCCTGGAACAGCGAATCATGGCAGTCGATCGTGACATGCTGGATAAACTCTCAGCCAATCACGACGAAGCAGGTCAGGAGCCCGGGATGATCGGAGGTGCATACATACTCGGACTCGGTGGTGATGACGTTGGGGAGAAAGGAGGCCAAAACGCACGGCAGTATTGGTTGGTGTTATGCACTGGTGTTGTTTTGTTAGTGATGCGTTTTGGCAGGGGGGGATTTTCTGTGAGATAACGTTAGCACTTGTAAATCTGTAAAATGTTGTGTGATTGTTTCTGTGACCATCATTTCTAATTTCTGCATTCTACAGCTCTCATCCACTGTTTCATCTATTTAGACTAACCGAAAAACTGGACAGTTGTGTATATTACATGCCCTATCAAATATGCCGATCTGTGACTCTCAATGGAGATAAACACACACTTTTTAATCATTTCTAATTGAGTAAATTACTCAAACTGACTAACTGTAGCTGTTTTATTTTAGTACAGAGTAAAACCATTATTTAACATAACATCCGGGCATAGCTTTTTTTTTTTTCATAAACATACATATATTTGTTAACATTGACACTTTCTCAATTGCCAAAGAAATTCACAAATCATTCAGTAACATAACAATCACATTTTGTGTTCTTGACGACACAGAGCTTCACATTAAAGTCATATGGCATTCAAGGATGCCTAATGCAATCGACCAATAGGATGTCATTTCATACAACACATTTCACACACACATACACACACACACACACACACCATATTTCATCACTTCCTCTTGCCCTCTTCCCTCAGGAACCACATGTTTGGTAGCACTGCTATCAGACAGAGAACTAACGGTGGCTAATGTTGGAGACTCACGTGGTGTTTTGTGTGACAAGGACGGTAACGCTGTTGCTTTGTCACATGACCACAAACCATACCAGCTGAAAGAGCGTAAAAGAATCAAGCGTGCAGGTGAGTTGGTTTACAGCTGTAACGGAAGCAATGGCAAGCTATGGCCATCGAGTTTAGAGCCACCTGGCGCCATCTGCTGGTCTTTATTGGAATTGCATTAGTAATATAATATTAATAGACTTTACTGGTTGTGGGTTTCTATGAGGTTATATTTGCTATTATTTGTTTTAAGTTTGTTGTATTGTACTTTTAATGCAACATCCATACTCTTTTACTCTCAGTACCTTATAATGTTGGAACCAACAGCTGAACAACAAAGTTAACACGAGCTCCTCTCCTCCCCAGGGGGCTTTATCAGTTTCAACGGCTCCTGGAGGGTCCAGGGCATCCTGGCCATGTCCCGCTCGCTGGGCGACTACCCGCTGAAGAACCTCAACGTGGTCATCCCCGACCCCGACATCGTGACCTTTGACCTGGACAAGCTGCAGCCCGAGTTCATGATCCTGGCGTCGGACGGCCTCTGGGACGCCTTCAGCAACGAGGAGGCGGTGCGCTTTGTGCGCGAGCGCCTGGACGAGCCACACTACGGCGCCAAGAGCATCGTCCTGCAGTCCTTCTACCGCGGTTGCCCCGACAACATCACCGTCATGGTGGTGAGGTTCAAGAGCGGCGGCGGCGGCAAGGGCGGGGCTAAGAGCGGGGAGTGAGCCGGTGCTGTGGTTCTGGCTCGCCTTGCCCTCTCCTACCACACCTGGGGCATGGACTACACCACCAGGGTGGAGGATGGGTCGCCGCCGGCGGCCCCCCCTGAATGCTCTGGTATTAACCCTATTTAAAAAAAAATAAAAGAAAAGAAGTCTGTATATAAAAAAAAAAAAAATAAAATTGCATCTTGAAGGATCAAATACACTGAATCTCAAAAAGATATCGTTGCACCCGTTCAGAGGTGACTTCTCGAAACCAGCACGTGAGACTGTGATCGATCTACTGTTTACTGGACATTGGGGTACATGTATGCTACCGCTTTACCTTAGAGAACACACACACACACACACACACACACACACACACACACACACACACACACACACACACACACACACACGAGAGATGCCATACTTGGTAATGCGTCTCATTTTCTCAGCAGCTTCAACCTGTACACCTAATCCTTAATTAGTAATTAGCAGCTTTAGGCTTTGGTACGAATTTTAGTTCAAACGGTAGGCCTACTGAAATACATTATATGCTGGTAAAATCAAATATTATGTGTATTAAGTAAAACTGAATGATATATTGGATTTTTTTGTTTTTATATATATATATATATATATATATATAAGAAAGATGACCACACATTTGTTAATTAATGATTGGTAAGAAAATCTGGCTGACCAACATCATCTTGAGAAAGTTACTTCTTCTCTGATGCAGATTTGATCAGAATGACAAAGGAATAGCTCAGGTTAAGAACAGTGGTTTGCACAACTACATTGCCATGTTATAAAACTAACTAAATCTGTTCTATGTATCTTAAAAAACGAGACTTGCTTTAAGTTTCACTTTCCAGCTAAACCAACAACTAAATTGATCCCTAGCCCTGGAACACGTAACACACCTATGCCCACGTCATAGCATCTATGAACAGTCAACAGTTTATATTTTATAATCTAATCACGAAATGAGTTATGATGCATGCTGTTTATCAAGAGGGAAGGTACTTGAATCTTCAAGTGCACAAGGTGTAGTTATGTTGATTGTTGCAACCATATTGGATAAGTGACGATGACTAGCATAAACCAGCTGAGCAAACATTGCTCCTGTAGTTGTTAGAAGTTAATTCATGTGGAAAACTGGGTCAAAATAAATAAAGAAATAAAAAACAAAAAAAAGAGGATCTGATGTCACTCTAATTAAAGAAGCGTATTTCTATGCCTAACTAAAAACAATTTTTTCTTTGGCTCCAACTTGCACACAATATCGAGGACTCAAATGTCATAATAAAATACCAAATTGAGTTGACTGATAGTATATTGTGTTTATCCAAAAAACAAAACAAAAAAAACAAATATAACCCGACATGAATAAAGAGATGTCAGTTAATTAGAAAAGGGAACCACGCTTGGCAACAGTAACACAAAAAACACAATGGTAATGCAATTATTTTTAGATTGAAACTTAACATAGCACTTTAACCATCTACCCATCCATCTTCCTGGTTTACTAGCATAACATAGCACTTTAACAATCTATCCACCCGGTTTCCTAACATAACATAGCACTTTAACCATCTATCCACCCGGTTTACTAACATACCATAGCACTTTAACCATCTATCCATCCACCCGGTTTACTAACATAACATAGCACTTTAACCATCTATCCATTCACCTGGTTTACTAACATAACAGCACTTTAACCATCTATCCATCCATCCACCTGGTTAACTAACATAACAGCACTTTAACCATCTATCCATCCATCCACCTGGTTTACTAACATAACACTTTAACCATCTATCCACCCATCCGTCTGGTTTACTAACATAACAGCACTTTCACCATCTATCCACCCATCCGTCCGTCTGGTTTACTAACACACACTTTGAGAGACTCAGCCTCCAGCATCCATCACGTTAGGTTGGGTTAGGTTATGTTAGCTTGCTGGACGTTACAAGAATCGCTTATTGTCCCTCATCTCGTCACTGCGATGCATTAGTGTAAGGTCTCGTATTCTGGGACACTAGAGCCTGGACCCAGTGTTCAATGGAGAGAAACTAAGACGGTGAAACCTAGTGAGGGCCAGTGAACACATCGCCTGGCTTTGTTAATTTAATGCCCAATTCTCGTCAACGCTAGCAAGTCTGCTAACGTTAAACGCCTTAAAATCGCACAGGCTAGACAACTAAAATATATCGATAGCAAAAAGATAAAGCGTTTAAATTTGAGGGTTATTCTGTATACTCCAATCAAATTTCAAACAATTAAATGAATACGCCATTGTGGTAACAGAGATGGTTGTTTGTGGAGCGGGGTTAGTTACCTCTGTCTCTGTCTCTGCCTCTGCCTCGTCAGTCTCTCCAGTCGTTTGCTGCGTGCAATATTTTCTTTAGGCTACTTAGGCGGTGCCAGATTCGCCAGAACACCCCCTTTCAAGGTAGTTCTTCTTTTTCCTCTTTTCAATTTAAAAGGGAGCCTAGAATGCCACCAGTCACATTGCTGCCACCCACAGGATTGGAGTTGGATTGCACCACCATAAAAAGAGCTAGTGAATAAATACAAAATAAAAAATGAAACAAAATAAAGCCCTGGCTAAGCAAATGGATATCTAGAACATATGATTGCATGTACAATGCAAAGAGCATACTAATATCCTCAACTCCTTCTTGAACCTCTTACATATTAGCCTATATGTGGCAGTCCACACCCCACACTTGGGACATAACCCCACCATGCTCATCCTTTAGCAGCAGTCCTGCCTTCCTATCCACCCCACTTGACCCCTCCTCCCAACACACTGCTGTATTGGCAACAAATGCCTGCCTGTAACCCCATCCAAGACACTTTGCTAAGCAATACATCCATTCCCCAATCCCCTATCTCAGATGCTGTTCTGACACTATGGACACATTTATTACCCAATCCACAAATTCCGCTATCGTTTTTTAGCTGCCAACCTGAAGGCCCCATAATCCCAAACAGCCCTCTTACAATTTTTTCAACAACCGCATCAAGAGAGATCATCATCCCTCTTCAAACATCATTCCCAGGAATGTATACCAGCCATTCAGGAGGACCACTCTTCGTGCGCCCTTTCAAGGTTGTCAATAAAGTTGCATATAATAAATATGGCTGTTTAATGTGTAATTTCTGAGACTCCAAATTGTACATTAGAATAATATATTAGAAGTTAAATTAATGGATTAATGGTTTGGGTATTTTATTCAATGATTATCAATGTTATAATGATGAGTTGCGAATAGCATTTTATTTTTTCATAGAAGGGAAAATTCCAATTGGATGATGTATTGGAATGATACAAATGTTTACAGATGGCCTCACCTATTTATGGCCCAAAATGTCTGATGAAACCAATTTAAAATTAAGCATTAAGTTCTAACCCTAAGTCTAAATAGTTATACAAATTAAAAAGAGTTGCATAACCATGTATGATGGCTGTTAAAGATAAATATTCAGTCATCTTTCTTGTGAGGGCTATTTTAGTTATTTTATAGCACACATTGTTAATGTGTTTAGGAAATAACAGTAACTATCTAGGTTATGATATTGGTTAAATTATACATCCTTTACAAGATTAGTAAGCCTAATACTACTGTATATGAATCCCTCAGACCAAGCAGTATATTGAATACCTTAATAACTCATTAAAATACTCTTAAATTAGATATATAAATCAGCATGCTATGTAGGCTTTACGTCCCGACAATAATGTGATATTCAAGACCAACAAATCTGGAATTAAATGGGGGCATGTGGATAATGAAATTGATCAAATGTGGAAAAGAAGAGAAAGGACCCAATATCTCTATCTAAATACATTCCTCACACAAATCACTCGGGATCCCCTGAAAGCTAGAAACAATGACTCTTCGTCCTAGAACTGAAGCTCTGATCTGATCTGGTTCTATAGTAGACTATTGTCTATTTTAGAGACTGACCATATTCATTTGATCCAAAGTATGTTAATCTGCCAACTCCAACTCCCTGCGTCATATCCTGGGAAAAAAAGTCTACGTTTTACCACTGTGGTATCCAGTGTTGCCAGATTGGGCCAGATCATGAAGCCAGTCTGGCAACACTGGTGGTGAAGTTGTCAGTCAGCTGTGTTGACGGGTAATCGTCCTATCGATCAGTTAACGTGGTGACATTGTCAGGAACACACACTACTCACTGTACCACAACATACCCCCCCCCCCCCCCCACCTTGTGGTTCATTGAGGTTAAGCGCTGACTTCTTCTTTGTCGAGTTTGTCAAGTTTCATACCCTTTTACTTCTACGGATCGAGTCCCCAGCCACAACTCTTTCGTTCAAAGGCATGATAGTTCTCCCAAGACGATCTTCTGCCCGATCAGGGTCTACTCACACCTCTTCACCGTATTTTCGTAGAACTTAAAAAAAAAAAGAAGTAGGCCCTAGAGAAGATGATTTGAGTCTAAACGTCGACCACTATTTCGGATGCCATAGATAAGTTCAATAAAGTCCTAACCTCATTGGACCATAATACACTTTGTAAACGGCAACGATGTTTTATTAAACCCCTGGTAGGATACACCAACCTCCTATGACAACAGACAGTTATGCTTTCAAAACAGTGCTTTGTCGCTGGACTCGGCATCATAATGCGCTTCGCTACCGGGTCGTCCCCGAGCTGACGGAGTGCGCCCCGCTGTCGCCTCCACAGAGCGAGTGGAGCCAGAGACACACACACACACCGCATCCACCATGAGCCACCCGCACACCAAGACGGCAATCCCCTATGAAATGGATGATTCTGGTAACAATCTTTTGGATAAGGCACTTTATTGTCTGAGAACATCTCTGGGAATCCGTTCACCGGGGGGGGGGCGGGGGTCGGGCTATCCGCAGATAGCCCGACGGCCCGGGCCGGGGCTGGCGTTAGTGGGCAGAGCTGGTGGCTAGCAGTGGCTAGCTTGGTTAGCACGCATCCTTAACTTTCTGCAACTGTTAGCAGAATCTGCTATTTATTTGAATACATTCTTGAGTTATTTGCTTTGTTTAGGTTTCCCTTAGATGTGCTTTTTTAGTGTATGTTTAATTTACCGTTGTGTTAAGGTTGTGTTCCCTCGTTTGCTAAGGCTAATTGCTAGGCTTACTGTGACCTGTCTGCACTGTTCTGCAGCCACGATTTGACTTATTGATTGTGTTTAGGCTATTCACCTTATTATTGTAGTGGTTGTTATTATGTTATGTTATATTATTGGGGAATTAATGCACACTGGCTGTATGCACTGAAGCAGACAGGAATATGTCCAATTCTAACCCTAACCCTAACAAATGTTTAAATTTTATAACATTTAAAAAATGCAAATAAACAAAAAATGTTTCAACTCTACACATATGCATGCACAATATTTGGTAAAACGTAAGTTGTTAGAAAGTTTACAAAAATCTCAAAAGATACCAAATCAAAGACTAAATTGGATGTCTGCTGCTGTTGCGACTCATTTAATCAATCCTCATAATATATATTGTTGTTCTATCTTCACTATGAAATTTGCTTTTTAAACACCCCCCAAAAAACTTGGTAAAATTTTACACATTTTACTTTGCAGGGAAATTTATTGCTTCCACACAGCGTCCCGATGGAACATGGAGGAAGCCCAGGAGAGTAAGGGACGGCTATACTCCCCAGGAAGAGGTCCCTGTGTAAGCTTCTTTTCACATTAACTAATTATTACACTGTAACCAACCCTAACTAGTGGAAAACACCCTTTTAATTATCCTGTTTTACTAATAAGGTAGATCGACACCAATGCACAAGCAGTGGCCCCTAACACATGGAACAACATGTTCTCCTTGCTCACTCACTGCCTTTCTTTCTGTTTCAGCTATGAGAACAAGTTTGTGAAGTTCTTCAAGAGTAAGCCCGACCTCCCGCCCGGCATGAGCCCGGCGGACGCGGAGCCCTCCAACAAGCAGCAGGCGATCCCCGGGTGTGCGGCCAGCGAGCCCACCGGCCTCTCCAAGACGGCCAAGCGCAACATGAAGCGCAAGGAGAAGCGGAAGCAGCAGCAACCGACGGGCGAGGACGACACAGAGCTGGAGTCGGCCAGGAGCGCCATGGAGGGCGCCTCCCTCTCGGAGCGCCCCATCACGGGACCGGTCGGCACCGGCCCGGCCGCGGACGAACCCTCGGCCGCCTGCGAGAAGGTCAAAAAGATCAAGAACCTGAGGAAGAAGCTGCGACAGATTGAGGAGCTGCAGCAGAAAATGGACTCCGGGGAAATCAGTGAGCCTTCGAAGGATCAGCTGGAGAAGGTGGGGCGGGCCCGGGCCCTGCAGGAGGAGCTGGAGCAGCTGGAGGAGGAGGACTCTTGAAGCGGGGCCAGCGGAGCAAAGCAGAGGGACAGACAATTTAAAGTACAAACTGTGTATACTTTGACCTCCATTGAAAATAGTTTTTTTTTTTTTTTTTGCTAGTCAACACAAACTGTAGCTTGGGAAGTAAGCACACTACCAAAGCCTCAACCTGATGTATTGAAGGACCACAAACATGTCAATCCTCCGCACTTAGTAATTATCTGATGTTTAAATGTAACCTGAAAAGAACTGTGGTCGCTAGGTGTTTCATTTAACATAGAATTTTTAAATTGTCCTGTACAATGTATGGTTCATTGTGCATGGAGTGGTTTATGTGCCATTTATTGTTCATGATATTGCCTCAACACACCCATGTCTGTCAATCTCAGTTACAGAAGAAAAGACTAATGATGAGGTGTTGGTAATGGTCGGAGCATTTATTACATTTTTACACCACTGAGAAGTTAAGATTTTCTAAATAAATGAAATTATGAAATCAAGTCATAGAAGTCTTTTATGGATTGGGACCTCAAAGTGTTGCTTCAGTTCTTAGGCAAGCTGGCTGTTGATTTTCATTTTGTATTATGTGTGGCAAAATGTTTTATAAACAAGCTATACTTTGTGCAATGGCTGTCTTTTCAACGGTGATCAATGACTGTCCAGTAAATAGTGTTCAGGTAGGACACAATTTTTACCTTAAGTTTGGTCATTGCACCACTTAATGTGACGAAGACGATGTTTGTGGGCGTTTTTACATCATGCTCAATGCGTACATTTTCAAAGCCCAGTGGATGCCGGTCTATTCTGAACGTTGTACATTCTAAACAATGTTTTATTTTTACATTTTTATGACCATTATATTATGGTAATAAAGGCAAAGATTACTGACCAACCAGCATCTTTATTGAGAATGAAAAAAACATGAGACATAAATGTGTTCAAGTCTGCTTAGACTAATTATTTTCCCTGACTCGTTATGAATGTCGGTTCAATGTCAGTTGAACCGACCAGTGAACCAGTGCATGAAGCATTCAGGCACCACACTTTGGTGAAGCGATAATGAGTTGAGAATGCAATAATTCTGTTTCAAAGGACACCTTGAGAGCAGAATAGAGCCAGCCAAGAAAATATCAAAGATAATATGCATTATTTCAATACTAATGAGCTAATATTCATTCGTGATTTGTTTGCGACCTAGGAAATGTGATATATGTCCAGTGTTGATGTAATGATCTCTGCATTTACATGTGATACACAAAATACTGCGTTGTCGTAATTACAGATTAATAGTTTTTGGAAATTCATTTAAAAAGATGTCCATGGGCTGGGAGTTTGCATTGAATTGGTTCATGCTGTCCTTCTAAAATCGTATGTTAGCCAAGTCTCCTACTGTTTCCTTCCTCTTACAATATAATATGAACTACGATAGGCCAAATAGTAGTTTGCCTACGTACACAAACAATGTGTAGGCCTGCTGGTGGTTACATTATTGTGACACTGTCCCGCCTCTCGGGTTTCAATCACAGTAATTGTCATGGAGTGGAATGTTGTCAGTTGCTTGTTGTCAGGGGGGGATGTTCAAAAAACAAAACACGCATTCATTTTTAGATGTACAATAACAAGTCTATTTATTGAAGAACTGCAATGATACTATAGTACACATTTCAATGTGTAGGTCAATGCAGTTACAAAGACACTGCCTGTGGAGGAGAGCGGTTTAGACGTAGGCCTATATAAACCAATGGACAAATCACATCTGATGAGTCAATAATGAAACATTTGTATTCTTTGAAAAGATTTAATGATGTTTTTTCTTTGGAGATGACTAGTAAATGAATGAAAGATATTTTTAAATTACCCTGGACTACTAATTGATATGTAGCAAACCGTGCTGTCAAAGTGTGAAATATGTTTTGGCTTTTGTATTTCCTCCCAGCACATTCCTTGTGGAGCCTGATGGTTCGGGCTGTATAAAGGCACTGACGAACATTCAAATGAAACGACGTGTCGAAGACGGTTCCCCATTAAGAAGGAATCATACATATTGAAAAATCCAATATTATGTGTTTAATTGGGCCACCTAATTACCTTTCTTAAGACATAAACAATATCAGATCCTGGAAATTGAATCTGCAATGGAATATATGGTACTTATTGTCTTACTGAAAACAGCATCGTCCATTACGATCACCAGAGATGAATCTGTGAAAGCACTGGTAAGGAAGACATCTTTTTACCAACCATTCTCTACTGTTCCAGTGTCTTCACCACATCATGTTGTTGGAAAAATGTTCATGGCGTTCCCAACTGCTCCTTTTTCTTTTGTTGCTTTAATTTGTTATTTTGAAGACAAGCTTATTTAAACATTTTTTAAATGCACAATGAAAACAAATGTTAACATAAAATACAAACTAGAATTGTTATACAGCAAAATACAGCAAAGTATACCCTGAAAGCTAGATAAACAAATAGTATGTCATACATAGCCCTAGGTAAAGTAAGTATGTCTATGTATATGTCCCAGCATGTATGTATGTATGTCTCATGTAGTCAGTGGCTTTTGTGTTTTCCTAGAATTATTTAGGGCACTACGGCTATTTACACATTCCACTGGATAATGGGGGTCAGAAATATGCTCCTAAAGAGGTAGAAGAAGCCCTCAGGTGACCGTTTCTAATCCCTCTTTCAGATTATCCAACTGTTACCAAAATACTTTCATACCAATGTACTCCTCTGCCATGGTTTTGTTTATGTTGTTTTGTTGTTTTTTGTTCTTTTATTCAGAATCTTTCAAAGGGTAAATGGACTGAGCTCATCTGGAAAACTAAACGCTGCAACACTGGCAGTGATGGCCAAACCTCGCTGTGGTGCAGCAGACCCTTTCACCAACAACTCCCTGGCATATCGAATGATAGGTGCATAACCCATTCTGCTCACAACAGACTGCTGACGGTCGACAGTTATTGATCATTCATTTTTCTGTATGCAGATTCATCAAATTAAATGCTAAAAAATAAAGAGCCTCTATTTCATTGTTTCATAGGTAAATGGCGCAAATCGTCGCTGACCTACCGTATCAATAACTACACACCTGACCTGGGATCAGCAAAGACCCGGCTGGCCATCCAAAATGCATTCAGGTACTGGAGAGACGTGTCACCCCTAACGTTCAGGGAAGTCCGGCAAGGAAGGGCCGACATCAACCTCTCATTTCACCGCAAAGATAAAACATGCTCAGTGCCGTTTGATGGCCGAGGTAAGAAAATATACTTAAAAACTCTATCTATCCATACCCCAAACTGTCACACATATACACACGCACCCTCCTACGCATATAGAAGCTCTGGTCCCTGCTCTGACGTCTGACTGCTTGCGGTATTGCTAGGGCATGTGCTGGCCCATGCAGACGCCCCACAGTCCGGCATTGTGCATTTTGACGGTGATGAGCTGTGGACCGAAGGCAAGCGCTATGGCTCCAACCTGAGGATCATAGCAGCCCACGAGATAGGACACGCCCTTGGGCTGGGTCACTCCCAACACCGCCACGCACTGATGAGTCCCTTGTACAGCGGGTACCAGTCCAGCTTCAAGCTGCACGCTGACGACATACAGGGCATCCAGGCATTGTATGGTAATATCAGCCTACGTGTTCCTCCTGAGGCAGTAGGCCTACTCCCCAAATCAAATACTTAATGTATGTGTTATGAATACATCACGGTATGTGAGGTGTCTCACTTTTCACTTTTGTAGTGCTGCAGCCTGCATCTGTCCCACTTTTATTTCCCTTCTCAGGGAAGCCAGAGAAACACGTGCCATCGAGGAATCCAGGCCAGACGGTGCCAGCTGGGACTGCCCCGGATCCTTGCAAAGCAACAATAGATGCAATCATGTTGGGTGTGCAGATATGAACACTTTGGAAAGATATGATAAGAATGCTATCAGGGCACCCTTCCTATTCCTGTCCATCAGTTATTACCTTCTGTTCCAATGGTGTTTTTTTCACAAAGTTTCTTTTTTTCTTGTTTGGTTGTAGGTCCGCAGCATAAGACATATGCCTTCAGTGGTCAGTATGTGTGGACAATGTCTGGATCTAGTTACAGTACTCCCATCCTGATCTCTACCCTTTGGAAAGACCTTCCGGGATCCCTGAACGCCGCAGTCCACTCCCAGAGGACCGGCAAGACCTACTTTTTGAAAGGTGATTCAGGAAACCATTGAACAGCTAGGTTACGGGTTCTGTGCAGTCAGCTGGAATGATGTCACCGACTGTTGATGCTATGCTGTCCATCAAATGTGTTTTGACAACCTGTCTGCATTTTTGTATACTACTGTGCATTGTAATTAAACAATTTGTATCAAAATGTTCCCTTTACAGGGAAACAATATTGGAGATATACAATGTTTAAACTTGACCGTGGCTTTCCCAAAAGTATGGCAAAAATTCCAGCTGACATTGATTCCGCCTTTTATCAAAGAAGCCCCAAAAGAATTATATTCATCAAAGTAGGTACCAGGAACATCTTTGATCTTATCAATTGTATTGTAACTTCTTACTCCTTGTGTTGTGTATAAACAGCCAGCACACCAGCATTAACAAGAATTGACTTGTTTCAGGGCTCAGATTATTGGCAGTGGGATGAAATTGGAGCAACAGACTTCAAGTCGTATCCAAAAGCGATCAAAAAGCTTTACCGAGGGTTTCCTAGCAATCCAAGTGCTGTGTCTACGGGGATGAATGGCCACATTTATGTGTTCAAGGGAACCCAGTATTGGCGTGTGAACAAACAAACAGTGGAGAAGGGCTACCCGCTAAACACAGCAGCAAAATGGATGCACTGTGACGACTGAACCGCTAGAGGGCAACAACGACTCGAAGACCTGTCACCTTGTTTACAGAAGAGGATTTGTTTTGTTTATTGTCAAGACTGACTGTCAAGTCTGAATATACATATAAGCCTTATATAAAACACTCAGGGGAATTCAAATCATTTTCTTATTATTCAAATAAACAGCAATGATTTTTGTTTAATGGCTTAAACAAAAATGTCCAAGTGATTTCTAATGTACATTAAAAAGGCCAGGACTGATTGACCAACATAAAACAGTACTAGTTATTGGATGAAATCATTGTAGCAAATTAACAAAACAATTATATACTTATCTCAAAGGATAAATGCTAATTATGTGTGTGAACTAAATGCTAATAAATAATATGTATGCAGACTTCATTAAATGTAACTGTATGTCACTTTTAATTCTCAGTAATTAATTGAAAGGCCCCATCATGTTACACAATGTCCCCATCCTGTTACATGATGTTCTGTCTTAAATAGCTCAATACTTTCATACTTGATTTAAAATGATGACAGCATGTATTGTGAAACACTATTCTTATAAATATTACCAGTATGGTACAAGCATAAAGAAGTATTACAATGACACTTAGTTTAGCTGTTATGTGTGTTTGATTCTGCTTATTCTGCAAATGAAATGTAAGAAATGAAGTGAATGGGAAATAAAGACTTGAAGGACCCAGGTGCGGTTTGAAGCAGATCCTGGGGGAGTGTACTGTTTGAGGTCTTCTTTAAAGCCTGAAGCCCGGCGAGGAGGCGGTCAGTGGGGCCATGGAGCCCGTCTCAAAGTCAAGGTCAATGACGGTGCACGTGACGGTGCTGACGGTGCTGCTGCTGGAGGAACTCGTGCCCATCTGGCGCTCCTGCAGACTCCTGATGTAACTCTGGGAGACAGAACACACCCGCCACAGTAAGACTGACTGCTCACTTCAGAACGTCCTCAAAAAGAAACACAGGTTGATTCTTTTAGGTGTTGTACTTAGTAGTAGCATCGATAGCACCATATAGCATCATATAGCACCATATAGCATCAAATAGCATCAAATAGCACCATATAGCACCATATAGCATCATATAGCACTATATAGCATCAAATAGCACCATATAGCACGATATAGCATCATATAGCATCATATAGCATCATTTAGCACCATATAGCACCATATAGTATCAATTAGCATCAAATAGCATCAAATAGCACCATATAGCATCATATAGCATCAAACAGCACCATATAGCATCATATAGCATCATCTAGAATCAAATAGCACCATATAGCATCAAATGGCACCGTATAGCCTCGTATAGCCTCGTATAGCATCGTACAACACCGTATAGCACCATATAGCATCAGATAGCCTCATATAGCATCAGATAGCCTCATATAGCCTCATATAGCACCAGATAGCCTCATATAGCCTCATATAGCCTCAGTTAGCATCAGATAGCCTCATATAGCACCAGATAGCCCCATATAGCCTCATATAGCACCAGATAGCCTCATATAGCCTCATATAGCCTCAGTTAGCATCATATAGCCTCACATAGCCTCATATAGCCTCATATAGCCTCATATAGCGTCATATAGCCTCACATAGCCTCATATCCAGGCTTTGTGCGTCCCTGCTGTAAAGCGTGCAGCTCACTGACCGGAGCCAGCACGTCCCCGGCGTAGCGCTTCAGGGGAGGAGGCCCGCGGCGGCGGTGTGAGTCGGCTCTCCTGTGGCTCCGTCTGTACTGGAGTGTGCTGGGCGGCGCCTCGGCCTTGTCCTGCTGCTTCCTAAACTCGGCTGGGGAGGAGAAGGGAACACAAATAATGAAAATGGGCTTTTCACTCACCACAGATCGATTATGTTCAGAATGAAAAGAGTCTTAACCGCATGATTGCTTGCGTGTGCAATTATTTAAATATTTCTATGATTGCACTCTGATTGATTTCTCTCCATGTTTGAGGGGATGAAGCAGGTCCTCTCACCCCACTCGGAGTGGGACACCCCAGCAGCCGTGACCCTCCACTGCACCAGCACCCCCGCCAGACACAGCGCGGGGCCGATCCCCATGAGGGCCCAGCCGACCCAGCACAGCGGGTACGCGGCCACCCCCGAAACGGTGTCGCCCACGTACACCACCAGCGGGAAGGCCTCCACCAGGTAGTCCACGCTCAGCGCCACGGCCGCCGCCCCCAACACGGCCGTGGACGCCACGGTGAGGGGCTTCTGCCAGCGCAGCGCCAGCAGGGCGAAGAGCACGCTGGTGGCCAGCAGGGCGCTGAGGGGCGCCCACCAGGGGGACAGGGAGGGGTGGAACTGCGCCACGGCCAGCAGGGCGGCGCCGGAGAGCACCCCGCCCATCTGCAGGCCGGTGAGGAAGAGCCCCAGGGTGGACACCAGCATGGTCAGCAGGCCACACAGCACGCCCACCCCCAGGCTGATGCCCGCCTTGGTCCCCAGGCCCAGCTCTGTGTCCAGCACAGAGTCCTTCTGGACCACACACAGGAGGCACACCACGGCCGAGCCCAGCATGAACCCGGACAGGAACATCACCATCTTGAAGCAGCGGTATCCTGGGGACAGAGAGCGTGGGCTGTGATGAGGTTGTTCTGGGGTTTGGGTTTACCGGGCATGTTGACTGTAATGGCTGCACCCTGTAATAGGCCTTTGTTACATTTCGTTGCACCGTTGCACAGATTGCTTCTAACATTAATGATGCCTATACAACTCTACCTTCAAATATAAAACGATACTGTTGTAATCCCCGGGCCCTATTCCTTCATTCACGGCCGATATCAAGGTTTTTGGGTCACTGGGTTGGCTGCACCGAACACAGCATTGTGTGTGTTGGGGTTTCATGGTTCTGTCATCAGCAGGTAAAATGTCAGTGCAGCACTAGGCGTTAACAAAGCCAGCTTGTGGGGGGTAGACAGTATCACTCCCCGCAGGCTTTATATCCAGCCTTAACCCCTGGCAGCTCCCAGGCACCTGGCCATGGCCTCTCTAAGCCAATAAGCTCTTAGTACGATATTGAAATGCATCCCTGGGAATGCGACTCCAGGAAAATAGGATGATGCTGAAATGTTGGCAGGCGCAGGTTCCAAAAACACAACTTTATTCCTCTGTTATGTACCGGGAACACTTACCCAAGAAACAGTAGACCAGTCCCACTGACAGACATATGCAGCAGACTAGGGTGGGGATGACGTCGTACTCCTGCCTAATCTCCCACACACACGTGTCCTCCAGGGTTGAGAGGGGGCCAGGTGCATCAGTCACATAGAGGGACGGGTCGGCCATATTCAGACCAGGGGTTTTTTTCTGCTAAAATTGCTGTTTGGTCGGACCGTACAGCCTGCTGATTTACTCTACTCATTGAAGTGTACTTGGCATCCAGGAACAGAAGAATAATTTCCGGTCTCGCACCTGAAAAACAAAAAGGAGGGCATTGTTGAGCCTCCTGGGATCCTCAGCTGACTCTTTATCAGGTCATGTGATCGGGGGAGACAGCCCCAAGTTCCAATTGTTTAACGTCTCTTTGAAAAGAATACACAATTTCTGGAAAGATTTGATTCCTGAGCTACTTGATACTACAATGAAATCCCTTTTAAACCGCAAAGTCCCGAAGCGTGAGACGGCTTCCTTGAGCTTCCTGTTTCCTATTCCTTCTCCAGGAACCAGAACAGGAAGTGGAAGATGGCCTCTGAGGTGTGTGTGTGTGTGTGTGTGTGTGTGTGTGTGTGTCTGTGTGTGTGTGTCTGTGTGTGTGTGTGTGTGTGTGCATGTGTGTGTGTGTGTGTGTGTGTGTGTGTGTGTGTGTGTGTGAGAGACAGAGAGAGTTTTACACTCTCTCACCACACAGACAGCGGGCGACTAACAACCAGTTT
>JAOPJL010000001.1:6261391-6272157 GCA_027123545.1 Trisopterus esmarkii
CACACAGACACACACACACACACAGACACACACACACACACACACACACACACACACACACACACACACACACACACCACACACACAAAGAGTTGTCCAGAGTAATGAGGGGACAGCCTGTCTGCTTTGCCACCTGCTGGGTTGTGTGTCGCCTTGAATTGACAGAGCTTGGGTGTGTTTGTGCCACAGAGTGGCAGAAGATGTCTGTGGTGCACTCTAAGTGTAACGGGAAAAAGAAGAATCAGACAGAAATTATGATTCATTATTTCATTCGTTATTCTAGAGTGATCATCCAGGAAGCTTTTATGTTTTTTATCAAATATTTTGGAAAATTGCAAAATTGAGACTTAAACATGAACTATAGTAAAGATGTAGTGGAACCTCGAACAGGTACACATAATTATATTACAATAGTTTTAAAGTAATATATGTTAGATTAAAAAATAGTAAGAAAAGCAGGTATACGCAGTGAGAGTATACACATTGCTGCAAAGTCTTTCTGCTCAGCACCAGACTATATAAAGAGAGCTACCAAAGAAGAAAGGCTCTGGTTAGTGGTTTAATTTCCAGTTATAATACAGGAAGCGGTTAACCTCCTTAAAAAAAAAACCTCTGTTGATGCGCAAAGGTCATGCTAGCAGGGATCAAGCTCAACATCGGCAGAATAGGTTGTAAAGCGTGTATAAAGTCCTGCTTTTGTTCTGCCACTGTACTGGGTCTTGTTACAGGCCCACCACTACACATGAGAGGGTTACCCCTGCTATAGAGGTCTGTAAACCTATGGCTGGGGATAGTCTACCATGTTTTGTTGTGGATTTGTGTTTTAAATGTTAACCATGAGAAAATACCAACAGTGAAACATGCTTACCGAACTCCAGAACTAAAGGCCAGTAAGAGAGAGAGAGCGGGGATGTTTTGGGTAAGGTTCTTAGAGCTTCCTTCTCCTATAACCCCAGAACATTGTCTTGATCTTTTCTTTATGACGCATAACAAACCACCCATAGAATGACCCAACCAAAAATAACAGGTGCAGCAAAATGTGTGTGTGTGTGTGTGTTTGATGTGTTTCATAGAGCGGTTTTAAATGTCTCCACCTCTTTGAGGATACTGATACCTTCCAGACAGTGAGTATGTGACCAAAGGAAAAAAAGTATTCGACGCAATATGTTGTGTAGGAAACCTTTATTTCCAGACTGATTCACACAAGACTTCTTCTACTTCCTTTCACAACATGAGGAGACTGTCAAGACAGGCCTTAAATCTGTGTGATCTGTGATGTATGGATTATCTGGGGTAACTAAGATCAGCTTAAGTTACATCCCCTAGAATCCGTGTTGCTCAAGGGAACTGTCAACTGAGCCAGCAGCACTAATACTAAAAGACACGAAGGAAAGAGAAAGAGTTTAGAAATCCATACCTAACTGTCACCTCTTTTTCATTTAAATAAAGTCAATACGATTACAGCATATAATTCATAAGAAACATGAGTGAAATACTGAAATGTAAGTAAATGTAAATGAAAAATGTAAGACAATTACATGTAGAAGCAAAGAAAAAATGTGAATGGATAATAAAAAACAAACAATGAAAAATACAAATATTGACACACATGTACAGACCAGGTGTACCATCCACCCAATACCCTATAACACAGTTATCCAAAACAATGCACCAGGCTTAAATATTTCTGAAGATATCCTGTTTCAAAGTATTAGTGATGATTCCTTTAATCATATAAAATCATAGCAAAAACCAATATATCATAATTATATAGCATGTATCATAAGGGTAAAAGTACTGTACAGTACATGACATTAGAGTCCAGCTGTGAAAATATAATGTGTTAGGATTAGCAGTGGGGTGCAGACAAGCATCCTAAGGAGTCAGGACATAAGTGATTTTCATCCACCAGAGCCATGGATGAATGAATCTGATGATGCCTACACAATGATGGCATATCGGTGGAACATTTTGTACTGCTTATAAATCATAAATCTTACACATGCACACCAATAAGAACATGTGTGCAATGAGAATCGTTTTGCAAATAGAAGAAAAACGTAAAATATAATTTTACATTATTCACTTAAAAGTGAAGAATATGATCAGCAAATTACTTGGGATAGAATACACAATATGATAACTAAATAGGCGGCGTGCATGTAATATTGTGTTACAATTCCCCCTGCTGGCGAATACATTGTCTTGCAGGCTTTAGTTGCAGTTAAACCCAACACATGTTCTTAGATTTCAAGAAACACTACAGGTAGGTCATACAACATCCCAGAACAACTCTTTAGAGTAGATCTGGCGTTGAAGACCCCAAGTAAATCCTCAAGTCCGAGATGCTAGATTTAAAGAGCTTGGCTGGTATTGTCTTCAGTTGCAATCTTTGGTATGCCGCAAACCTGTGACATCCTCCAAATGAATAGTAGTAGTTCCCCCCTTCTCTGCCTTTGATCCAAAGGACATCAATCGGGGGGACGGTCTCGGAGTCTTCTGCCTCCTGTAATTAATGAATGTTTTAGGCTGACATTGTTGGCTACGGATTAAGTCGTTTTTTTTTGTAGTTTACTCATTTCAAATTGTTTACCTTTATTGTACACATCAAGCTCTCAACTTTCTGTTCGTCGAGCACAGGGGGGATCGGTCTTACGATGACCTGCATCGGGATGTTATGAATCTCTGTGATGTTGTCGGAATGAATCGAACGATTGTCTTTACATTTGACGTCCATCCTAGAGTTGTTAGAAGTGGACATAAAAACGTCAGATAAAATGTTCACGCGGGGTATTTTGTGAAGAAATAGCCGATACATTCTGCCTTTTAACCATAGCAGATATGTTTACCCGGGGGGGTTGGTTTACAACACGGCTAGAACGCGGAAACACAAAATGCGTTGCGCAGGAGGCTTTTAATTGGCCGTTTCAACTGTCCATCATTCCGTACATCCGGGTTGTCCTTGATTGGACAAAAATATACCCTCATTAAAAGGATTACCGTTACCCTGACACGCGCTAATTATCCTCCCAGTCCAAGTGCCTGTACACTGTGGCGTTGGGGTTACCCAGTTCCCCACGTTACGCATTAAAATAAACTCAAAAGAGTCTTAATTAACTCTACGTGTCACCTACCATTTGGACCGCAGCCTATCTCCGGGTAATTAATAGAGAGCGTGACCATTAAGTCATCACATATAGGCTAGCAATAAGCCCTAGGCCAACCTTACAGACTGCGGTTTAATATAATTGCTAAAAACGTTGTTCATTACTGACAACAATTTGAATGAGTTGTGGCGTTGTGGGTTCGGCCGCTGAGGGAAGTGCGTGATTGTATGTGAAATTATTTTCACCAGTAAATAAGTATGTACTTTGGTATAATCTATTTCGGTAGGAGTGGTGAAGCCCGAAGACCATGTTGCTGTGGTAACGAGCGCCGAGCCGGGACACGCGGTGGTCTCTGCGCGGCGCGCGGCGCAGGTGAGTGAACGAGCTTCAAAGATCTGTAGCATAATGGAGACGGAACTCGGAGTTGTTTTCCCACAACCCACGACACCTGCATCCTCTAATTGGGCAATTTCACACGATTTCCTGGACAACATAGGTATGCCATTATATCGAATTATTGCAATGACTTTGAACTGCATGGCAATTAATTGGGCACACTGGGATCAGTTCCAAGCTGGCTTCAGCATCATACAACTTCTAATATAGTGAAGGAGCTTTATATAGAAACAACCAACATTCAAACCCCAAGTTTTACCATCATTATAATAGGATTTTTTTGTGTTAATTCGTGACTAATTCAGCACTAACTTCAGAAATATAATAAATTTAATCTATAATATGTTAGGACGCATAGTCCTAGATGTATGCGTAACATAGTATTTATGTAGGCTCAACAGGATCCCTTCTGCATTGTCATTACAAATGTTCATTAAAACTATTAAATTAAATTGAAACTGTTACACAGAAACCAAAGCATATTGTGCAGTTGTTTATTAAATGATGTCTTTATTCAAGGCACGCAAATCAACAGTTTTACAGGAACGCTACGATTCCTCATTCCTTTTTACACACCATTAGCACATGGCGGTTGTGCCGCCTATCCTGCTCCTGTGATCCCGCGAGGCTATTTTTAGTTAATTTAATTCAAGTCCTTGCTTTGCTGTCAATCAGACGCCGCTTCATCACACAGCCGCTAGAAGAGTAAACAACAAAGGAGAACCAACCAAGAAAACAGGCCTTGTCATTCAAACCATAGACACGTGCAGTGGTGTCCGTGGCATGGAGAGCGTGTTTGTAGTCCCACTACACTCCCCATGACCCTACCCCATCACAGCGGGGCGGCATTCCACTCGCTCACACATCTCAATTACTCAGATTGAGATAGTCACCCAGGTACGGCTGGGGGTCATGGAAGAACACTTCCCACATAATGATATGCTGTTAATATTAGATTTTAGTCCCCATGAGGATGTCACACTTAGAGCAGCTAGAGAAAATTACCTGCCAGCTCCTCGACAGAGAAGTGGGCTATATTTATTTATAGCGTGATTCTTTAACACATTGACATGCTTTTCAAGTGATAATTATTATGACAGTGATGTCCAGTCCTTCTGACTGGCTTTGTGGTGGATGAATGTGTGTTCAAACCGGCTGCGGGGTAAAGGCGCGCCAGCCATGACTGTTAACGACGAGCACTAGCGTGCTTACTGAGTTTAAGTGATTAGGCCTTATTATTATTCACTTGTCTCGCCCCCTCTATCGCTGTCTCTCGCTCCGTCTGTCGGTCTCTGTCTCTCACCTCTGCCAAACCTAAAATAACTATTTTCCCTGCTAGCTGTCTCTTATGAAATGGCGTATCTATCTAATGATCCTTTTGGCCTTGGAATGAATCTGCTGGCCGTGCGGCATCCCAGCCGCTTTGTTGTGGCCACTTATTGGTTCTGTTCAGCAGAGAAAGTTAACACGCGAAAAGGAGATTGACATTCTCTCCGTTAGTGCAACGACACACAGAGCAATGTTATCAAGCGAGATCAAAAGCTCTGTTTATTTTCCCTCAGAATCACCTCATTTCCGATGGCTCTGTTTCATCTCTCTTGTTATTTGTCTGCATTGACAGAGTATATAAAAGAAAGGAAAAAGCGGCTATTTCGGGAGTGCCCTTCTTGGTTTTTCCCTCAGCGCTAATGACAAGTTGAATAATTTTGCTGCGTAGAAATGTGATTTTGACACGACTTCAAAAAGGGAAGCATAAGGATGAGGTGGACCCTCTGCCAACGGAGAGAGGCGAAAACAGATGGAGTTTTACACAAACAGCACAAACATCAAGAACAGTGAGTTAAAGAGCTTGGCAGTCTCACTTGATGGAACCGTGAGGAATGGAAGCACTTTAATGAGCATCTCTCTCCTGTGATGTAGAATGTGAAAAAAAAGACAAACTGTTAGCTCTTAAAGGGACAGTCACCGTAGGTTGGCGCTGGCTGACTGTGGACCAAACCAGTGTTTTGCAGTCTCTTGTTTGTTTGGAGCAACTTTTGTTAGTCATTATAATTGCCTTGCGACATGGTAGTGTCGGATTTCGGCAGAGATTTGGAGATTCATTTTAAAGGGTTGCTTGATTTTTTTTACTTTGCCATAAACCCTGTGACTTGGACAACAGGTGGCGCCAGATGTATAGGAAGGGCCCGTGCAAAGGTAGAGTGTAAAAACATAGTAATGGGTTTAAAAATAGTGAAAATAAAGAACTCACAGTTGGGATATAATAACCTGACAGTAAGCAACAAAAATAGGAAACAGACACAGTTAAGTCTGTCTTTAGGCTTTCAGTGTTGCATCATGTTTATTGTTTACCCTGTGGCTATTCTGCTAGGTAGTTATTATTTAATAAAGGTAAAGGTAGAGTGTATTACAGATTTATTTGCTACGGCAGTTATATATGATCATATGCTTAAATCAGGTTTAACATTGAATGCAACAGTTAGCCTGCTTACTGTTCAAACACACACACACAACACAACACACACACGCGCGCGCGTGCGGCCACCGATGATCAGTTTTTCGCCGTGACATTTGCTCAAGGGGCTGTGTTGATCTATAATGTCAATGTTTATTTGGAGTTTTTTGGTGTTTAAGCTCAGCCACTTGACATGCAGCATAGAGACGCTGTGATGCATCCACAGGTCTGTGGCCTTTCTACCTGTTTGCTACGTCCTGATCACTCATGAGCTTGTCCCAGCACACATACACACACACGCACACACACACACACACACACAGGGGAAGATGCCCTTGATATTGGGCGTGTGTCCTTCTCCCTTCAACTGTTCGTCCACATCATAATCTCAGTACAGCTGCAATTTACCGTTCTTTTATAATCGTCCATTCATCGATTTTAATCATTTTCCGCCTGTGGAATGTCATGAATAACAGCACATGTCTATCACAAGTTAGCAGGGCCCATGTGATGGTCTGTCTGTGTCTGAGGAGCAGCCGAGGAAAACTAGGATGACACATTATAGTCGATTCTGTCTATCAAATTAACGATGCGTCTAATCGTTCCGGCGTACATGGAAGCCCATCAATATGTAGCTGGCTGCATATTAATGAAACATCAGTTCAGGGTTTTCTTAGAAATATGCTTGCATTTGTAACACTAAACGTCAGGTGCTGACGATGATATGATGAGTGACTGACGATAAAGAGGAATTCTGATGTTATGGTGGCATGGGGAACAGGCAACAAGAATATAATTTACTACAATGTGCGCACACACACACACATACGCACAGAATTTAATTAGAAACTTGTTGGGGAAGCCATCTTTTATAGATTAATTCTTTTTAAAGAGTCTTGACCGGCGACAGAGTGCTTGTAGCGGCTGTAATTGCTTGCCGCTGTTCCTGAATCCCCGGGACCTGCCTCTGAATCCCTGCTTAGCCAGCGTCTTATTATGCAGCTTCCTCACTGTTGGAGGACACTGAAGGACACCGGCAATTGAATTCCAGTGTTGTATATTCCCAGGAAACCAATCAGGTAGCACCTCAGAATAATAATCCCTGTCCACTGCAATGATTCATTTTTATTCCCCTCTTCCGTCCATTCCTCCCATCTTTTTTTTTTCCTCGATGTCTTTTGAGTCATCCAGAAAGTGTGGTTCCAGCATAAAATCAATGTTCCATTAAATGTTAATGGTCAGAATGGGGCTTGATACAGCTGAAACAGCTGAGGCCGTTGTATGTGTTGCCCTACATCCAAGAAACCTTTATTCTAATCATAATGAGAATTATCGCCTCTAAAGACAGTAGAGCTATCATCCACAGTACTTATTTATAGTGTTGCCAATTGTTTGTTGATATTCAATGCCAGTGTGATATTTGATCTACTATCAAGAAAACTCTGCCATTTGAGCATAATGTAATGCGGATTGCCATCTGTATTGAAGGGGTCTGCGTTTATTTTTTCAGAATTTCTAAGTCGATACGATTTTGATTGATTGCGTGCTGCCGCTTTGACATTGTGCATGTGTAGCATGTGTTGCATTGTACAACACAATGTACATGTCTGCCGTTTTTTTGCAGTGTTTTGTATTCATCTTCCTAATCAGTATTTTGTAGTTCTCATTGTGACTAAAGCTAGGGTGGGGAATTTGTTCGTTCAATCTTTACATTTGACCCGAATGAAATGATGGATGGCCTACCTGCCTGTCTACCTACCTACCAGGCTACCTGCCTGCCCTCTGCCGTGCACTTACTGCACACGACCTGAGTGTTCCACAAGGCTAGGCGGACCAGCTATTGAAGCTAGCGAGCTGGTCTTGTGTTTGGGGAGGGGCTTTGGAGGGATGCCTAAAGGGAGGGTTGGGATTTATTTGGTTGGATACTTTCAAGATCTACTTGTGCAGGTTTCTTCAAATTACCTTCCATTAGCTCTACCACCATTCAAAAATCTCCAAATGATATTCTTGTGAATAATCAGGAAATAGTGTAGGGGGAAAAAAATGAAATAGGGTTACTTGTGCTATTGTTTTTATTCATTATTATTGTCATCATGATTAACTGTAGCAGAACACTATGAACCAAAACACCCCCCCCCCCTCATCCATCATGGCTTCGGTGTCTTCTTAATCAGCTGCAACAAATGAGTGGAGAGATTATAAGAAGAGCGATAATGAGATAGAAAGTGGAAAATCTAAATCAGGGTGTTTTTTTCTTTTTCTTATGAAGACCATATGGAAGGTTTCAAACAGGCCACCATATGTTGAAGGCTTTTGTCATGGAAATCATACTTTTTGGCACTTTTCATTGCACAGCCAAGCCGAGCACATAAACAAAAAGAAAGGAAAAATGATATTCTAGAGAACATGATGAAAACCCAGTACACAGGGTATGTATTTTTGACGACTTATGACAGATAGCTTTTAATCGATACACTCCCTGATTCACATTGCCACCCAGTCTGCAATTATTACCTGTATTTGTCTTTTATTAAAAAGACAACATGAGTAAAAAAAGAAATTTGGAGCAATTAAATGTCTACATGCATTGTCATATTATTGCTGTGGTATATTTACAAACATATTTACACATTTATCAAAGAGGAACAATGTTTCCCTATATCTAGGTTCAAAATCAGTTTTTTTAAATCAGTAGAATCGTCTTGTGCCTACCTGATTACATTAGCATCCATTGTTTGGATAATCTATGATAACACTAATGATACGCTAATGCTACTTGGTTCTGATACAAGCTCAGTTTTGAAATGACTTTGATTTTTTTTTTTTTTTTTTTTTTTTTATATCTTATCTCACAATTCATATGTCTTTTTGAAATATATATATAAATAAAAAAGGGATTATTTTGAAAAAGGGGGAAGTGTTGTAATGCAAATATGATGAAGCAACATGACTAACCGCCCTAATGAAATTTAATGAAGAGACAGGTGGCCTGGACACGCTTTGACCAGCGAGAAGTGGGTGAGGACATTTTAAAGGGATACCTAAAGTAAAAATAAATTAAAACCCAGACAGAAATCCCATATTTTCCTCATGGCCGCTCAGCACTGTTGTCTTTTTTTTTTTCTCTCTCTTTTTTTCCCTTTTTTAACGACAACCTCACCATTACTGTGATTGTGTCGCCCATTTAGAATATGCAAATCGCTGACAGTGCATTTGCCTGCTGGTGCTTGACCTTCTCCTTGGAGGTCGCTCACCGACTCAATTACTCTCCCTATCTGCAGTCTGTCTCCAAACACCTGTTATCCTCCCACTCGCCACAGCCCTCCGCCAAGCCCCCTTCAGAACATTCCCTGCTCCGAGCGTCCAACCAGCAGCCCGCGTGGACGCGCTGAGTGCGCCCGGCGAGGTACCAGGGGCGGCTCGGAAGTGGATTACACCGCGCTTTGGCTTTTATCAACAACTATCCGGCCTCGTTTTTTCTCCCCCACGCAAACCCGTCATTATTAGTAGGACGTAGTATTGTTATTATGATATTGTTGTTATTGCTGGTTACTGTTTCTTTTTTTATGACCGTCTTGAGTTACAAGAAGAAGATGTTTCCTGTTTGATTGTTGTTTTAGGTGTAATGATTTTCTTTGCATCGTTAGTTGCACTATGCGTTGTATAATAAGCTAGCAGACATTCACAAGGCGTAGCGACTTTGATTCAAGTGCTCTCCACCCCCCAAATGAATTAATGCTAATTATTTAGTCTCCCTTTTGTTTTCTTCCAGCAATTAATTTAATGATGCCTTCTCAGTGGTTATGGGGAATACATTTTTTTTGTTTTTAATTTTCTAAAAATAACAAAAAATTAAACCAAGAGTGAAAGAAAAGCAGAACATTTGAAAAAAAGTCCAAACTTATTGCATCAAGTTTAATGTGACACTGTAAAGAATAATGCTGTGCTCAGGATTACTGCATTATTATTGTTACTATTAGTAGTATTATTACTATTGTTATTATTATTATTAATAATAATAATGTTATCAACATTATTGCTTATCATTTGTCCCTTGAAAACACAATGCACATCCACATTATGCCTTTCTATGGGTTTAACGATTTGCAGACTTACAAATAGACAAAATGGCCTTTTATAAGCTCAGCTACAAAACACATCAACTACTGAAGGGGATTATTGCCAGATTTTGATGGCCGAGGCCAAGAAGTTGTCAGATGCCTTATCATTTCATTTTCATTGTGTCATTTTATTGCCCCAAGTTGACTGAGAAGAGGACAGCGTTGATTGTTATCCCTGTAAAGTTATTGCGCGAAACAAAAATAATTTTGCTTGCAGTTGTTGGAAGTACTCTACTACTGATACGATACATTGTTCCTCTTTAAAAAACAAAAACAAAATCTAAGCCCTCCTGGACTCTCTACAGTTTCATGCATATAAACATTTTCTTTGAAGATCAGCAGCATCTTACAAGGTCAATGGATGTTCATAAATAAATAGAAAAATACAAAAAAAGAAAGTAACAAACAATAAATAAACAAATGGACAAATCAAACAATAAATAGATGATCAATCAATAAACAATCCTTCATTAAATACATAAGGAAATAAATACGTGTATAAATAAATAAATAGCTAGATAAATAAATACTGTTTAGTATTTACATGATTCATTGATGGTGTGGGTCTCAACCATGGGCCAGGGGGTGTCAGTGACGTACAAAGAGGGAAGAACAAACAGCCACTTTGTAACCGAGGGCGCGTTTTGAGTCCATGTCCGTTGATCGATGAGGTAAAAAGTGGGGGGT
>JAOPJL010000001.1:6319659-6330287 GCA_027123545.1 Trisopterus esmarkii
CACACACACACACACACACACACACACACACACACACACACACACACACACACACACACTATTGCAATGAGGAAAGGTTTAAAATGGCACAGTGCAAGACTATTGTGAAACATCCAGCTCTCTCAGCTACATGTCAAAAGAATAGACTTGATAACGTTGGCCTACAGTATACACGTGCTTAGGTGTCACTCTGCAGTTTTGCTCACGCATACAATACAAAAGATAAACTAAGTAACGCATGCCAATGCCAGCCTGGTGGAGTGTTCTGAATGGCTGAATACTAGAGGATGTGAGCATAGCCCTCCTTCAAAGCAGGCCCAGGAGGTGGTCGAGGGAAGGGTAATGCCGCTCACCCGTGGAGGTCCAATGATCATGCCTCTCCATTTTGTCAAGGTCATGTCCTCGTCGTCCTCCAGGCCCCAGCTGACGGTGCCATCTCCGACGCCTTTCTGGCCTTCCTCCAGCTCTTCCAGCAGCCGGAAGTTACGGGGAACTCTAACGACTGTCATATAGGAGGACCCAAAGTATAATGTTGAAAAACTATTTGTCTTGCCGCCGCCTGTAAGAACACATCCCAAAATACATAACCTACTATGCACAGCACTTTGAGTAATTGCCACTGGTATTTATACAAGAGAAATCAGTCATCTTTTCGTTTACCCTCACTGTCTCAGTCGCGGATATACTAGAGAAATACATTTTGTCTTTAGAAAGCATAGTTTGTTTAATGTGTTGCCACACAAAGTAATACAATACAGGCTGTGTTTTGCTTTCATCAGTGGCATATTGTGGGCATGGATAAGCCATCTGACACAATGGGAACCACAGCATCACTGGGAGCCCTCTGCAGGGTTTGTGTCTGCTGTATCAAAGGACAAATACAGATCTGTGTGTGTTTGTTTTAATTAAAGTACTCTCTATTTTGTACTCTCTGGTGAAGACGTGATTTGAAAAAGGTATTTTAACAGGCAGGTCTCAATCATATCAAAAATGTATTTTGAGGGCGTAGCCAAGAAAGCAGCATAAAAATGTAACAAAAGAGGTGTTGTCCTCACATGCATAATCTCAATGATTTAAAAGACATGTTTAAAGTCGGTGGAATGATTCCATCCAAATCCAAGATTCAAAGCACATAAATTCATACCACAATTAAAGATATTTACAGTTGAACTCTATCCATTGTATGCCTAGATACCTGTGATGGGATCGCAAGCCCCAACAACCCTATAACCCAACTAAAATATATATCGCAAGCCCCAACAACCCAACTAAAATATTTTCAGAAGGCTCAAGATTGCTATAGCACTGTCCTGGGGCAAAATAATGAGTAGCAGCAAAGCCAATTTGCTTGTATGGATGGTATTGAGCATGTGCAGGGTCTTTGTTAACCTATTGGTTGAGCTGTCGTTAAAACACTTTAGGAAAAAATACTTTGCCCAAGTTAGCAGTTCCGATGGACCAAAACAAGACAGATGGTGACCGTTTAAACAATGAAAGTCTTATCTTTAATAAGGGAAAGATAATGGAATCAAGAATCCTAATTAAATGAAAACGCCCTGGTTTGAAAGTCCAGGCAATTTAAAGCCAATGTTTGTTGTGCACTAGTACGTAGTTAAGAATGAAGTGGTAGCCCATGAAAAATGCAGTGCTTTAACCTGCCACAGGTTATGAATGAGCAAGCACTAGTTCACCAACGGATCTAGCACTGCTGTGTCCAGGTTCAGCTGTGGGGTCTGCAGCGTGGCTACTGGACAGCTGCCCCAGAACTACAGCTGCTGGTGTAATAGAAGTTAAGCCGCATTTCAATGGTGTCTATCAAATAAAGACAAAATATTTAAATAATTGGTTCTTATAAAAGGGTCTATCAATTAAACGTTTTAATTGTGAATATAGTTTGTACAGATAGGAAAGTTAACTTACTCAAGTTTAAGTCATTCTTGTATTGATTTTCAAAATTATATTTTGATTTAAACAAATTCGAATTTTATTTCTATATACAGTGCACTGCATTATTATGCCACTTCATAATTGTATTATCCATGCCCTTGTTTTTGAGACAGCACCATGCTGTACCCTAACGCTCCAAAACACAGCACTACTTGAAGGGGGACTGTTACGTTTGGCTATATTCTTTCTTGCATAAGAGCACTGATTCATAATTGTGTTGTAGATCAAAGAATTGCGTGGAACATGAACTCTGATTTCGCGAGAAAAAAAGTTGGACCATTGATGTCATGAAGAACACATAGCCTGGACTAATTTTTTTCCCAACATGGATAGGGGTTATACTACAGCGGCCTGTCCCTACTCTGTGGCGCTTCCGCCCAGAC
The DNA here is from genome assembly GCA_027123545.1 of Trisopterus esmarkii. NCBI lineage: Eukaryota > Metazoa > Chordata > Actinopteri > Gadiformes > Gadidae > Trisopterus > Trisopterus esmarkii. Next base: position 6,321,990 of record JAOPJL010000001.1, read on the forward strand.
TGCTGGGTTTTGCATCTCCATTTCAACAGGGCGACGCGCTCGAAGGCGTGTCTTCAACTGATGACTCGCTCGTCTTGAGTCAATGACACAACACACTTATTGTAGCCTTTTTAGTTCTATATTATAGCCTACCTAAATTTGATTGATTCATTTAAGGCAAGACATTGAATGTTTTTAAGCTTTCAGACAGTAGGAAACACACACGATTATATCCACGATGATGAATTAATTCAGGGCGTTCAATGTTCCCCTATTTTGCTTCTTGATCTCCATAGATCATTGACAGCAGAATTATTTCTGATTTCTAGTCTTGTTTACACATAGAAAAATATATATGAAACATTGTCCTGAGTGCCACACAATGTCCCTGATATTAAGCACAAGGGAAGGTAAAAATCACATGAAGGAAAAAAAAAAATAATAATCAACTGGTGCGGGTCTATCTAACCTTCATAACCCTTTTATTAAGCTTATATAATTCTAGGAACAAACAAATAATTACAAACCAAGCTGTCAAGACGTTTTGTCATCAACCTGTGCTTATGGTGACGCGCCTCTTTCACCAGAGACACCCAGTTAGTGCGTAATAGGTCTATATCACTACCATTTGAGAGGCATAGCAAGCAGGCTGCTGACGACACACCAGCCTGCTTGGAGGCGGGAAGGGCATCCTTTGGCCCGACTCCGGAGATGGTTAATCTCGGGCTCAACTTGGCACAGCTCTGCACGTTTAAACTGCTAATAGAAACGCATATCAGCGCAGCATGGATTGGCACGTCCAAAAGTGCCAATGGAAAAAGGCCAATAGTGACTCAGGCCCGATCAGAATAGTAAAGCTTGGTTTCATAGAACAAAAAAAGGGTGTGGCCAAAATGAATCCACTAATGTATGCTGTACAGTAATTGTATGTGCCAACCAAATTAAGTTTGGATGGCTTTTTCCTTATTTTGGATCTCAATCTTGGCATTTGTTTCCAAAAATTATTTTTAAAGCACATATCATATAGGCCAATATACTATGCCCTGTTTGCACCACAACAGGGGTTACAGTCTTCTTTACTTCTGTGTAATGGCTGGGAGTTCCTGAAAACATTCCCAGCAACCATTTTAGGCATGTGGGCCAATCGGATAACCCCAGTGACAAAAACGTTAACATTGGTAGAGTGGTAGCCACCCATTCAGAGTTGTTAGGTTTATTAGGTTGTTTGTCCTAGAGAAAATAAAAAAGACATATTGAACATCATAAACGTTTGATATAGTGGTGGGGGTCACTTTGTTCGCCTGCACAAGTTATTGACTCAACATGGGTAATGGGCCTGCTAGCTACATGATTAACCAAAGAAATAATCGAGAAAGAGCTACAGGAAACGAGATCGTTACGTAATGTTGGTTGGTATGGTACAAACCCTCATCAAGGAAGGCCTAACGTTACACGGATACGGTTGTGGTGCTTGGTAAGATTTAAGCTATGTGTTTTTACAGCACGAGGTGGCCCAATGTACGAATATCTCACCGGGATATTTGGCAATAGCATAGGGAAATAGCCTGCTGTACGCGATGGTTTTCATTAACAAGACTAAAACCCAATCGACTTGCTTCTGATTTTGTCCAACTGGCAGCCCCAAAACTTGGCCATGGGTGTATGGGGGTACACCGTGAAATGCATGACCAAGTAATGCCCAGACCAAGTAATAGTGATAATAAAGGTTAGTAGAGATCGTCGGCGTAAGATAAAACCAATAGGGTACATAGTATATAACCATCTGGGTGTAGATACGCATGTATATATTGACAGGGTACATGGTACACCAGGTAGACTACCCCGTGGTGGTAGCCTACGTGACAGTGCAATAACGTTAAACACATACGTGAACGTTTCAGTAAAATCGCCGCGTTTGATAAACACAACGCAAGTTGTCGTTGGACGACAGCGTTTAATTAAACACTACCGAACCAAGTAACTGTCCTCTGGATACATTCGACCAGCGGACGGATCCGCACGGTTAGCGTAGTGTGAGCTAAGCTAGCTAGCTTAGTGTGAAAATGTAAGTCTGCCCTGCGCTAGCTTCACAGGCACGGCGACAGCCCGCAGCCAGCGCCGCCGTGGAGCCGACTACCGCTAAAAAACTATAGTTATCGCTTGGATTTTCAAAGGACCGGTACCAGCATCGAGGCCTGCATATATACACTTAGTTATTTCTAAATGGGTTATTTGACAACATATATGCGAGAACATTTTATTCGTCTCAGTGTTTTACCTGATCCGGCGGCGACCGCCATCTTGTCGCTTGATAGCGTGAGCGCGCACGTAACTTTATCAACACTACAGTTCTTGCGGGGGAGCGCGCACGTAACTTTATCAACACTGGAGTTCTTGCGGGAGAATGATGCACCCCTTATTCTATATCCATGGGTGCACCTCGCTGCAAAATTATTTCCTAGATGTGCACTATGCCACTCCCTTTTCGGTCCTCAGGTTAAATCAAGGCGGACACGTGATATTTGCTAAGGTCATTGTGTATGTGACAAATAAAAACCTTTTAATCTTGAATCGTTTCACCTAAAATGTGTAATTCACATTCTAGTTATTGCTCGGCGAAATACTTTGCTAAAACATTTGTAAAAAATAAAAAGGGGTCTTACGCAGCAATTGTATGTTGTTAAGGTTTATTCCGTTTTTGTAACATTTTATAAATAGGTTAATATACACATGTGTACGTCTCCCAAATGGAAGACAACAAAAAGGCATCATGGCATTCGTTAGGACTTACAATTCAATCATAACCACCAAGCAGCTGACATTGATGGTTTGCGAAGCAGAGAAAATAAAGCAAGCCGTGAGTGGAGTCAAAAGTGCTTCCTTAATTGCGTGCAACGATTGCAAGTAATCAAAGAAAATGATAAGGCAATTTAATTTAAAAAACGATAACGTTCATAGCAAACGGATTTAACAAGCGTTAAGACTATTCACTAATAAACTAATGAAATCCAATATCTTGAAGCAGTTAACAAACAGCCCTATGGAAAAATGTACTCTTATATTTTATTATTGCATATATCTGTAATAAAAATATGTTGCACTAAATCCACTTAAGATTTATTGTCCCTTTCTAAACATCAGCAGTATATGCACTATGAGACAGATAGGATTCAATTAAATGACGCCATTTGATAGCAAATTTTCTGTGATCCTTCTGAGAGAAGGAGTAACTAGTTAATACACAATACTTTTCTTATTTTTTTTAGGTTAAAATTGTTTATCTTCTTTAATACCTTGAAAACTTACTTTTGTATTATTCTTGCAAGTATTTATATAAATAAGTGTTTGGCTAATGCAAAATGCTTGACCTCTCCGGAAATAATTGACAAGTAGGCCCAATAAGGCCAAAGCTGTGTTTGATACTAAATTTAAGAATATGTTAATATTCCATGTTGAAAATCAAGCACACGCAGCTAAATAAATATATACAATTTAGATGGGCAGTGCAAACTGCAAGATTCCACATTGAACTATGACTTCAGACTCAGTGACACAAAATTTCAACCTCATCATGTGAACACATAGCACACTTAACTGTCCATCAAAAAATCTTGTATCCTTGACAAGTAGTATTTCGGCTACTTAACAGTCATTGCATTAACTACTTTGAATCATTACAAAAATATCAAGTACAAAGGATTCAAAAGCAGAAACATCCGATCATAAAAAGCTATCGTCTTTGAAACAAAATAGTTTCCATCATAAATAAATGTTGCCGTTCACTAAAATTCCCAAGAGGATATCCCGTTCAATCTGATAAAACAAACAGCAAGAAGTTCTGCACCCATTAGCAACAAATCTCAAATGTTTGAGATCACTGGAATGAAAATAACATTTTGGTTGTTGACATTAGGGACAATTTAGTCAGTCTAACATATTTGAACAAGGAACCCCTTGTACTAGAACCCAGTAAACTGCTGTTCCGACCAGAACACCAGGCCGTGCTGTCATGAATCAACATGCTTTCAGTATGCATGCTCAAACTCATCTTAAGCAGTGTCTTGAATTTGACCAGATACAATAGTTGGTCATGCATTGAACAAAGTTTAAATATTTGTTAGACTCTAGTTACCACTATAATGCAGTTATCATTTTACATGACCCAATTGTTTCAATATTCTGTAAGTTAATCGAATCAAGAGCACTCAAATGAAGTACACCCAAGAAGATAAACATTGTCAGATCAATCAACAGGATTGTTAGAATTAAGTGTGTTGACCAAATTGAACAGAACTTCAAGTTACGTTCCAATTTCCTTCTTCTTGGGTTTTTGCAATAAACGAAGACCTTTGGGAATCTTAGCAAAGGCAATACAAGGGGGTTGAAAAAAAATTAGTCAATTACTGCATCTATGGTATTTAAGGCTAGTGAATAAAAACGACAAAAGCCTCCATTGTGCCAGCCGAGTTTACCAGAAGAATAACCGATTTGAAAAAGCATTAATAAAAGGCATTTCTAAGAAACATCATCCTCAAAGTACAGTAGGGGCAGACCGATATAAATAGCGATGGTTCCAAAAGTATTTTTCAAGTTAAAATGAAGGCAATAGTATATTCTGTGAAGAAATAAAGTTTGACCGATATGACCTTTTTTGTGCATGAAGTTTTTCTTAAAACTACATTTAAGTATAAAAATGGTGCAATCACATTGAAAGCTGCTTCCGTACAGAAAGCTGTGAGGATTTAACTCCTTCTTACAAATATCAATGTAACTGATTTATCCCAAAATATCTTACTGCAGAGCAATATAAATATTTTTTAAATCAAACTCCTATCGATCTTATTGAGCATGCCCTTTACCGATAACATGATTAATTAAAGCAAAGATGTAACATTGTTATCATGTTTAACAAGCATGAGTAGCCCGACGGATGGCGTAGCTTGGTTGGATTTGACTGGCATTGTGGAGCTTGCTGGGTTGTGGAGTTGGCACAATTAGTAATGGCAAAATCCCTCAGATGATTCAGTCAATGAATCAATCTCTTCTATAACCTGGACAGAGTGTGCAAGAAAAAGAAAGTGTATGGCTCTGGCTATGAAGATTTGTGGTCAAGCTTTCCTTCAATTCATTACATCTTACATTAGTCAAACGAAAAGAAGAAAAGAAGAGATGTTTGGTACAGGCCATTATGTTCTGAGGTAGCGTGTGGTAAGCCTGCGTTGTTAGTTAACTTTATGTGCCCATTTCAAGTCATCCGTCCGCGGCTTCACTCCCGTCGCACTCTGGATGAGATCCTCCAGGTAGCGCCAGAAGCCCAGCCTCTCTAGAGGATAGTTGAGCCATCCTGGAAAGACAAGCCTCAATGATTATCGTAACCAAGAAACATATATTCTTATTACCCGAGATCACTCGGTTCTCATACAAACCACCGATAAGATAACCCCCATGTCGTTCTCTCATTCACATCGTGGTGAACAAAGGAGATGTTGTTCACAGTGCTGGTTAATAACCACACACCTGTAGTGATGCAGAAATAGGTCTCGTGCGGAGAGACATGGTGGATGCGGTGGTGCTTTCGAGGAAGGATGATGTGGCAGTCCTGCAGAAACACCACCCAACCAGGCAGGCCAAAGTATGAGTGCGACCACTTGTGGATCTGGTTGGTGAGGGTCACAAAGATGGCGAGGGCAAACACATAGCAGTACCAGGGGTAGTTGTGGTACACCTCCGCTACAATCGAGAGAGAAGTAATTAAAATATACAATAAATAGTGCCAGACGCCAAACATCATGCGTAAAACAGTCTGCGTAATTAGTAATAGCTCACCAGGGGACAAGGTGAGGAAGCTGATGGACATACTTCCTAGAGGAAATATGGTCAGCATACAATTATCACCATTGGTCTCAATGAAGTCATGACGTGTGATGCCGGTGGGATCGATATGGTGCTCCCTAAATGGTCTTATAAAGGCCTGGGAAAGAGAATAGAAAGGACCAGTAAAACAAACAAAAACTAAAAAAACGTAAAATACACATACAAAAGAAGTCAGTCGCTTCTCCGGAAGAGTGACCAAAGGTAGAGCCCGAAGAAGCTAGAACACATCCAAGCCTTGTGTTTGTATAATCCCCTGTGTGGAAAGGGACCCAACGAAATACCTGGGTAGATCCATTGACTGGATCCGGGCTGTAGCTTGTGGGCTGGTGTGTCTTTGGATAGTGGAAAATAGCTAGATAACTTTTCAGTTGTGTTTGTTCTGATGGAAATTTATATTTACCTTTCCAAATATGGGCAGTTCTACTGAGCCCCATGTATCAGCTCCCCAGTGAACAAGGCCTGATGCAAAGTCTGCCGTTAGTATTCCTGCCACTGAAAGTAAACATAAGATAGGTGAATAGCAGCACAAGCACATCATATATGACCACAGCCAGGCTGATTTTAGGGTACACAGCACAAGCGGTGTCATCTCAAATGGCGGGAGGGATGTTCCCCCCTTGTACTTACCCACAGCCAACAGGATGAACCACACATGGCCAAAGTGGAAATTAGCAATGAGGTGCATGAGGTTGAAGGCCATTAGAGAGAAGCAGAGGACGACACATATCCATTCCTGGCATCTTTTACCTTGAAAATATAAAGCAAAACATGTATACCATCCTCTGCAATGTTTATTATCATATATTTTCTATTCCTGTTTTATTTGGGACCCTTGAAAGGTGATTTATACGTTTTATTTATTATGAATATTATAATTATTAAGGTTATTAGTATAGAAAATGTATTAGAATCAAGTGAACTGATTTGCTTTTGAGTAAGAAATTATCCTCTTCTCAAATAAAGTGGTAAATTTGGTAATCTCGTAAATGTACGTATTCACTACTGGATCTTAAGTTTGTCAAGGTAATGTGTTCAAAGCCCAGATCAGATAGTGTGCATAATGGATGTCGAGATGAGGTACGCCTAATAACACTAACGCTAAGGTCCTCAGAGCTCGGCTTGTATTTGTATTGGACCTCTCGTTGTTACCATGACAGCTAGTGGCATCGGTGTTGGAAATACCTGTCTGTACAAGAGGTTTGATTGAGTAAATAATACAAATAAACATAGTCAAGTAAGTAATCAAGTGAATAAACACATAGAGCAAACCCAAGTCGTCTGACTCCACAGTAGTGGGATCGGGCTACAACATCTTGATTTAACTGTTATACATAGAGCAGCGGAATTAACACAAGTCACACATTTCTGTGTGATGTATCATTGCAACATGGGTTAGAGAAGCCTTGTGACTTGACTTAGGTAAATATGCAGTAATATGAGAAAGGCGCTGGACTTCCTACAAGACTAGGGTTCTTAACTTCCATTATATTTATCATTCCTGTATGGAAGTTGTGTAACAGCAGACACCTCGCAACCAATGGGAAGCATGGTTTAAGTAACGAGGGAGATACACCATTTAAACCAATAAGTTATCAAGTGTAGCTTATTGCTAACACTTTGCTACCCACATATAAATACAATACATCCGCCCGTCGCTCATTTAGTATAACTGTTATTGACTTACATAAAAATGTAGGCGGTGTCACGCCACTTTTTGATAATAAATGGGAGAGAACATAACGCAACATGGTTTTGAGGAGGAAATCGGCTCACCTGGCGAATATAAATTCGCAAGTTCCCGAGCCCCCGCGTGTTGTGGACCCCACCTCGCCTCGGTCCTTCCCTTCTCCCGGTGCAGCGACGACCCTGCTTCAGGTCCACACCCATCTTCGTTTACTAGTCTCGCCATTATCTACTTTTCTTCGGCCAAACCATATACAGATCGACCAAGCCCCTCAACCTCTCCTCATAGTAAGGAGGCACCCACAGAGTCGTGAAGCCACCCAGGCGACAGAGCCGTAGCCTAACCAATTACATCCAGCTCGCTAAGGGCAACAACCAATCGTTGAGTTGGAAAAGATATGTAACTATTTTTCGTAGCCAATAGGGTTGTGCATGAAAAGACTGCATTTCATTACGTAGGCGGAGACAGTACCCTGCTGTAGCGTTATCCCGATCTACGGCTACGCAATTTCCGATATCTTGCTTCCTGTGAGCTGTGTACGTCAGTCAAAAATCAAGAATGACAAGAACATCACAATAATACTTTGAAGCATAGCGAATAAATATTAAATTTTTATTTTGACAAAAACTTTGAAAATAAACAATAACCGAAACACAGAAACGATATATCCTAATAAGTAATTAACTCTCTCTCTCTCTCTCTCTCTCTCTCTCTCTCTCTCTCTCTCTCTCTCTCTCTCGCTCTCTCTCTCTCTCTCGCTC
>JAOPJL010000001.1:6360912-6385805 GCA_027123545.1 Trisopterus esmarkii
TACCCCCCCGCCACCCGGGGGACGGGAACCAGCACCTTTTTAAATGAATGAAGAGCGGAAGGCAAGGCAGCTATACCCGGCGCACTCATCACGTGCGCCACAAAGGGAATCGCTCAGGGGGGGGGGGGGCCGGTATGCAAAAACCCTGGAAGGAAAACCCTGGAAGGAAAACCCTGGAAGGAAAACCCCGTCCGTACAGTCACCTGAGGAACGCCGGCGTTGGCCCGGCGTTCCTCTGGGCTAAGGAAGCGCCGATGGAGGACGGGCGCGGAGGTTGGATGCGTGCACGCGAGGGAGAGGGAAGAAACGACGTCAGAGGAACTCCCGTCTCCGCCTGCATGACTCGGTGTGTGCACGTGTCGCTGTCCGTTACCCGTGACATTACTGTTTCACTCGGTCTTCAAAGTGCAATATATTTTTTACATGTTTGTTGATAATAAAAAAAAAAACAGAAAAAGAGAGAAGATGGAGACCGCTGAGACTCCCATCTGCTGCTACATGCCTTACAGCCCCTCCCCTCGCCTTCATCACGCACACAGGATTCATGTGGCCTCTCGTGTAGACTGTGATTGTCATGTTGTCTAAATACGTGAACCTTTGCCGAGACTAGTGGGGCCAGTCATTTAAACACGTTTTGTAATCCTTTCTGTATAAAGTGCTTTTAAAATCAAATTGCTTTAATAGATTTAGATTCTTGTTTGTTAAAAGCTGGAACAGATGTTTTGAGATTTATACTGTTTTTGGATCTAAATGAAGGGAGCTCTTTGCTATTTATTGCATTTGCCAAATTCTTAAAAGTGGAAAAGGAAAAATGTGCATGTGTTGGTCCTTGATCTGTTTGTTTGGATGTGTACATGTTGCTGACAATGCCACAAACTTGTTAATAAACACAGTGAAAATGATACTTAAGATTACTGTGCTCAAGTTTTAAATAATGTTGAATGCAACATATCAATCATCATTACTTTCTGCATGGCAGCATCCTATGAATACTCGACATATGAATACTATCACTACTCCAGTGTTGACTAATTCCATGCTTTTGGTAACCCATAATTAGTCGGGCAAATTAGATGCAATGGATAGTGAGTTCTACTCCCCACTGGTAAAGCACGTTTTTTTTTAATCCTCAGTGTATTCAGCCTAAACCCAACTCCTACCTTCAGCTTAATGACGGCTGTTTGATTGATTTATTCCCAATTCATTTGACATCATGGGAATATCATTAGAGCTCAAATAAACTAAGAGTCGTTATGAAATTCTGTTTATGATTTACTAAAGAAGTCGGGAACTTGACTTGACTTGACTTCAGGTGCCAGGCAACAAGTCAAAGCCAGACATCGGGTGGGAGGGTGGGTGGCTGCGAAACAAGAGCGGCGTATAGTCTACTCGTACTGTGCTGCAGACATACAAAGTTGCAACATCGGAGCAACACACTGATGAGAAGTGGAATTTGGCGAATCTCTTATCAACCCACAAAAGTTATTGTCCCACGGTATCTGAAGGGAAATGGTAAGATCATTCGATTCTAACCTTTTGTTAGGTAAATTGATGTGATATATGCATTTTGCATAGGCCTAGTTGAGATCATTGTGCTCATTATTTCTCACAATTTACAAATGAATGAAAATACTTTGCACCACATCACGTGGGCCTACTCAAAAATAGAAATGGGATATCCATCTGTTATGTTTAACATCAAATAGTGTCTTTTCATAACTTGTTGCACTTGGTCAGGACAGATAGTTTAATGTAATGACCCATAGACCTGCCGTTTCATGAACCCCACTTCTAATGCGCTCCAAGTTTGGTTGCTTTTATATGTGATTTGCTGAAATGATAGTCTTCTGTATGTTTGACGATTTTACCATTAAATTAAAATCCTGGGTAATAATAAGCAGAAATATTGTCTTATAAATAAATTATATCTTAATATTCAGAATAAATGTAACTTTTTTGCTTCATTTCGATTTTTTTTGTTGACGTTCCTTTTAAGTTACTAAACAGCAAACAAATCACTCATCTTCTTGCGATAGTAAGATCCCTCTAAGATTGCCAGGAAACAAATTCTTGACCTGTTGAAACATGTTAACATCACAGCTCGGGGCGCTTGTATGTAGTGAAGTGTGCGTGTGCGTTGGCCTCTGAACAAACTTATTCTAGGCGATGTGCCCTTAAACATCTATGCAAAGCTGTTAATAGGCCTAATAATTCATAAAAACAGCCATAACGACAGGAGTTGATCTTAAACATAAGTCATATTTGATACCGTTTTTTCTTTGTCTGCAGAGAAATTAATTAGCTAATTAATCTAATGGCCTACTTAGTAGGATAAGATGATATTCTATAGTGAATACATTGTACAATGTTTTGGAACAGTGTATTCACTGAGCGGGTCGTTTGGGCATTTTCTGGTCTTTAAAAATATGTGAATGATGATTTGCTGTAATGAAACAATGCTAGGATATAGGCATATGACATTTAATAATACCCCATTAACAATTAGAGCGAGACGACATTACGACCTGGCTGTCTCCCCCTAGTGGTATGAAAGATTTGCACTTCACAAAACTCATGGATATGAAATGTGGTACGAATGTAAAAGGTACATTTGTTTTAAATCTGATGCCGAATTTTGTCAAATTTATTCAAAATTCCTCGCTCTTATATGATTATAAAAAAATATATGCACTAATTTTCACAATTTAGTATTTATTTTGCACACTTGAGCCATTCCAAATCCTTTTGCTCTTTAATTCCAATTCTAATTACAACAATACAAATAGGATCTAAATCATTTGTGTTTGTTCATGCCAATGCGTGTGCGTGCGTGTGCGTGCGTGTGTGCGTGCGTCTGTGTGTGTACGTCTGTGTGTGTGTGTGTGTGTGTGTGTGTGTGTGTGTGTGTGTGTGTGTGTGTGTGTGTGTGTGTGCGTGTGTTCAATTAGAGGGAGTGCATCTCCATCCACGTGGGTCAGGCCGGCGTCCAGACGGGGAACGCGTGCTGGGAGCTGTTCTGCCTGGAGCACGGAGTGGGGCCGGACGGAGTGGTCCTGGATGTGCCCCTCCAGGCCAACTCCCGCCAGGACCCCTTCAACACCTTCTTCAACACGGGCAGCTCGGGTCGCCATGTCCCCAGAGCCCTGTACGTGGACCTGGAGCCCACTGTGATAGGTAGGGGGCCGAATAGTGTGTTATGTGCTGTGTGGCCTCCCGGGGAATTCAATCAAATCCTATTGTTATGATGATGTTATGACTGCTTGTCTTTGGTTGTTTGTACTGTTAGGAATGTGTTTGAATGCATTCAATCCACAGCATAACATGAGTAAGCTGACTGGTAGGTTATTGGATAGCTTTACAGGTTTTGTGCAATGCCTGAAAGGCAGAAGGTATAACATGATAATAAATTGTTCCTGTTAAATTAGCATAACATTCATATTGTTAGTGAAAATTATTATATCAAACCACTATACAATATTAATATAAAAAAATTTTTATATCCATAAATATCCAAGTCACAGATCTTTAATTTTTTCACAGTTACATCTATATACTGTATTCCTACAAAGCCCCAATTCAGAAGCAAATCACACATTTGAGTCCCCTCTGGTTTCTTATATGAGGGTTAAATAGTTTGCTGTTTTGGCCAGGTTTCTAAGTTTCTAAAAGTTTAATTATTCTGCAGTTTATATGTGCTACAGTATAAAGTGGTGTAGCCGTGATCGAACAAGGAACTATATCTTCCAGATGAGGTGAGGGTTGGGACATACAGAGACCTTTTCCATCCTGAGCAGCTTATTTCCGGGAAAGAGGATGCAGCCAACAACTACGCCCGCGGCCACTACACTGTTGGCAAGGAGATGATTGACACAGTCTTGGAGCGTATCCGTAAAATGGTGGGTCTGACTCTGATTCTTATTGCCTTTGTGGGCCATTAATGCTTGCTTTAGTTTGAGACCTGTTTTGTCTTTCTATCAGTACACTCTACAGGTAAGTAATGTGTAATTGGGCTGCTCACTTTTTCCCAATTACTGTTTGGTTGGTATTTGGAATATGAATGCAATATACTGTAATGCAATGGTAATAGTGTGACAAAATGACAGTATGTCACTGCCTGATCTGTAATGCTAACAAACAATCATCTTCCAGACGGATCAGTGCACGGGCCTACAAGGGTTCCTGGTGTTCCACAGCTTTGGAGGTGGCACCGGCTCTGGCTTCACCTCCCTGCTGATGGAGCGCCTGTCAGTAGACTACGGCAAGAAGTCCAAGCTGGAGTTCGCCATCTACCCGGCACCCCAGGTGTCCACGGCCGTAGTGGAGCCCTACAACTCCATCCTCACCACCCACACCACCCTGGAGCACACCGACTGCGCCTTCATGGTGGACAACGAGGCCATCTACGACATCTGCCACCGTAACATGGACATCGAGCAGCCCAGCTACATCAACCTCAACCGCCTCATCGGGCAGATCGTCTCCTCCATCACCGCCTCGCTGCGCTTCGACGGCGCGCTCAACGTGGACCTGACGGAGTTCCAGACCAACCTGGTGCCGTTCCCCCGCATCCACTTCCCGCTCGTTACCTACTCCCCCATCATCTCCGCCGAGAAGGCCTACCACGAGCAGCTCACCGTGCTGGAGATCACCAGCTCCTGCTTTGAGCCGGCCAATCAGATGGTCAAGTGCGACCCCCGCCACGGCATGTACATGGCGTGCTGCATGCTGTACCGCGGGGACGTCGTGCCCAAGGACGTGAACGCAGCCATCGCCAACATCAAGACCCGGCGCTCCATCCAGTTTGTGGATTGGTGCCCCACTGGTTTCAAGGTGAGTATTTTGTTGTGGAATAGCGTTGATTTGATCCGTTTTGTTCCCTATATGCTTTCAATACGTATCTCTTTGAACCAACCCCTCCTCCCCCTTCTCCCCCTCCTCCCCCAAAAAGGTGGGGATTAACTACCAGCCTCCAACTGCAGTGCCTGGGGGCGACCTAGCCAAGATCCAGAGGTCTGTGTGTATGCTGAGCAACACCACGGCTATTGCAGAGGCTTGGGCTCGCTTGGACCACAAGTTTGACCTGATGTATTCTAAGCGTGCCTTTGTCCACTGGTATGTGGGCGAGGGCATGGAGGAAGGAGAGTTTACCGAAGCCAGAGAAGATATGGCCTGTCTCGAAAAGGATTATGAGGAGTTGGGAAAAATGAGTACAGACTCGGGTGATGACGAATTGGGTGAAGAGTACTGATCCTTTAGACCTTGGGCTGTGATTACAATACTGTCTTCTCTTCTACTTTTTATTAGCAATATTGTTTTTAATTTGTTCCACCCTTATTTTGAGTTACATTTTAAGAACATTAAATTAAACACATTCTGTTAAAGCCCAGTTTCTGTTATACATTGCATTAAAAATGCACGTGAAAATAATAGATGTATAAATGAAAAGGGAAATAGGCCTAATGCCACGTTGTGTTTTTCTAAAAATACAAAAAACTCCCCGATGTAACCCGATGTTAACCAAGGTGTGTGCCATGAAAATTTAGTTTTATTTGTGAGAATATGAAATTGTAAGATTAGAAGACTGGTTTTATCTGAAAATAAGCAATGTCCCAAAGCTAAATTAATTAGTCATAGGTTATTTAAAAAACGAGTCCCGGCAGCCATGGAACTGTCACCTGAAAATATCCATCCGCCCAAGTGTAAACATAGGTTACAAAGGAAAATTGTTTATAGAAAGTCAAGTAAATAATTCATCTTGTGACTATGACTTTTCCAACACCGGCTTTGCAAACGGCCCAAAAATGACTTGATAAGAGACTTAGTCAATAAAAGACACAATGCATAGTTTTTGTTTCATAAAGCATTGTACTTCATCTCATGAATACAAACCAATTTGTTCTGAATATTGCTGTGGTGTGTTTTAATAACCTTGGTTTTCTGTTGATCCTTTAAGTCAAATTGATACGATGCATAACGAACAATAGGCTACTTAATAAACAAATACAAATGCTGTTGAGATCAACACTTTTAAGATGTCAAATATGACCAAAAAGGGTGACTGCTCTTAGGGGATTATGATATTGGGCATCTTCTTTGAACACACCGCAGATTCAAACCCGACGGAATTGTGATATTCTATTATCCCAAAAGTAAGAAAGGACTGGATGTGAAATAAGGCTATGCATTTTGTTTCCCTGTCATCTTGAGTCAATGAAATATCCTATCTGATGAACACTACTGCTTTAGCTTCACCAATGAAAGATATCTGCTTAGTCCTACTTGTGTTTGCCAAACCGGTTGAGCTAAAAGCTGTTCTGTTAAAATTGGAATAAAAAAACGTTGAATAATCTGGTATCTATTTTTTTGAGCGGACGTGCTCACTGCCTTGGAACATTCAGCTCACTGTGCGTGGATGTGTGTGTGAGCAGCTTCTCGTGTTGATGTCTGCCGAGAGATACTGACGGTGGGAAGGTAAAGACTGGAGGCAGCCTTTCGGAATAATACGACCGAGCATATACTTTGGAGCGAGTTTTGCTCATCTGGGTCGTCCACTTCGATCCATAACAATGTCCCGACCTCGGACGGACGAGTTCAAGCCGCCTCCGGAGTGCCCGGTCTTCGAGCCCAGCTGGGAAGAATTCGGCGATCCGTTCGCTTTCATCAACAAAATCCGTCCAATCGCTGAAAAAACTGGCATCTGCAAGGTCCGCCCGCCTCCGGTGAGTTACAGCTACGAACCGGGTCGATAACCAGTCCGTGCACGCAGTGGGGGGGGGACATTGAGGTACATTTTAGTGCACGACCGATAAAGCAAAAGATGGACCGAACAGCCAAGGATGAAGGATTTAAAGGGACTTTCAACATGGCGGACGGGCTGTGCTGATTCTTTGTGTTGCTAGCTCTCCTTCTTCAGTCTGTTACCTCTGCTCTCTCGGGGACGTGAGCGACAGCACGACCGCGGGGGGGTGTTGTCGTTGTGATGTTATTGTCACCTGCATAACATGCCCACACGTCTTAAGTTCGGGCTTCGGTGATGCTGACAAGTCCGGCTAACTAGCAGCAGGCTAACGATAGCAAGTAGCTCAGTAACCTGTCATCATTGAGCACACGGCACATTGACACAGTTGACTATGCGGAAGCCATTCGGCAGCATTTCATATTATTGTGTGCAAATAATCAGTTGATAAATTAAAAAATGATCAGACATGAGGATTTGTCCTGCGCCGCTATTCCAAAAAAGGGCACGCGTGCATTTTTGGGAACATGGTGTTATGGTGTCCATAATCAATTAAGTGTGAAGTGTGTGTGATCCATCGTCCTTGGGTCCGCTTTGGTTAGTTCTTGGTGTTTTTCTTATTTCAATTCGTTTGTTTTTACTATTGTGTTCTATCTATTTAGTTGTGAATTGTAAAATATGCTAAGAATTAGGACATCCACATGGTGGAACAATTTGGCTTCAGTGCTAATGAGCTATAAAAGTTTAAACTTGAAGGGGAATATATGTGTCATCTTCCATTAGATTGATTTAATCTCGTATTAGGGCAATGCCAAATGGGTGTAGTGTACATGAACCAGTGTTGGTCTCCAGTCGTGTTGGGGTGTTGTCCTCCATGTTGGCTTTGTGGTAAGCAGGGCTGTTTGAGTGAGTGTTCCATCTGGCCATTTTGTGTGTCAGTGGGGGATGTTGGCTGGTGAGGTAGAATAACTTTCCTCATGGATGATTGGAGGATTGGCATTATAAAACTGGGCGATTTGTAAAAATCTTTTTTTTTCATCGCATATAATTGAGCTTTAATATAATAATGTATTTCAGCCCATGTTATTATTAAGACAATTATATTTTTGTTGCTAACCATGGCTGAACAATGTAAACTATCTTTCTTGGTATGTGGATATGCAAATTATGCATTTTAGTAATGTTTTAGTTGCTGCCATTATGTGTTTTTACTAGTGTTTGTTCAGGATTCCATGTCATTATTGTGAAAAACCTGTTCCACATTGGTCCAAACTATTTTCAACCGTTTTCTTTGTCGTCAACTCTAGAACAGAACTTGTCAATGACGAAAACCAATGCATTTAGGTTCTGGTGTGCTGTAAAACACGATGACCTTCAGTTGCTTCCATGTCCCTTAAATGCAAATTTGTTCTCTGGCTGTTCAGGGATGGCAACCTCCGTTTGCCTGTGACGTTGACAGACTTCACTTTGTTCCTCGGATCCAGAGGCTAAATGAGCTAGAGGTAGGATGTTCTTTAATTGTGAACATGCATTTGAATACTGCATGTTGCTGTAGATATTATTTTGTAGGGGAATTATTGATAGTATTAAAAATGTAGAATAGGAAAATGATAAGCAATTAAACATTGTGTGTGTGTGTGTGTGTGTCAAAATAGATAATATTTTTGTGTATGTGTATATAATATAAATTAATATACAGCACAAGGCTTCATGATCTGTTTTTAATGATATGCCCTAACCCTGCTTCGCTGTGTCCCGGTTCCAGGCACAGACCAGAGTGAAGCTCAACTTCTTGGACCAAATCGCCAAATTTTGGGACCTCCAGGGATGTCCTTTGAAGATTCCCCACGTGGAGAGGAAGATTCTAGATCTTTACAGACTAAATAAGGTGTCTATTTCACAAACGTCAACACAAATAATGACGTTGGTTGTTGTTTACCCTACATGTGTCATGTGACGCGGTCTCATCTGTCTTCCTCCAGCTGGTCGCAGACGAGGGCGGGTTTGACCTGGTCTGCCGGGACCGGCGGTGGACCAAGATCGCTCTCCAGATGGGCTTCGCTCCGGGCAAGGCCATCGGATCACACCTACGAGCGCACTATGAGAAGGTCCTTTACCCCTACAACCTGTTCCAGAGCGGAGCAAACCTCCTGGTGAGTGGTCCATCCCATCTCACACGCACACGCACACACATCCCCCCCCCCCCTCCTCCCCACAAGACATCTTCTGACCAGTGCACTATTAACTTTGACTAATGCCAGTTGGTTATCCGGTGTCAAGTTTGAACAGCGATTTGCATTGCCAGAAAGCATTCTGAAGAGAGGGTTTTCAAGGGAAATGTATTGGTTCATGTTGGACCCGAGGTGGGGCTCACTGTAAATGGTCCTAACCACCCTAGCTCTCTCTCTCTCTCTTTAACCCTAGCTCTCTCTCTAACCCTAGCTCCTTCTCTCTCTCCTCAGGCCTCGGAGCCAGCTGCCAAAGTGACGCGTTTGGAGGCTGATCCTGAATATGAAAAGGTATGTTTGATTAAGGAGATCTAAAATCCTATGTTTAACACCTTATTTTACTAAGGCGTTGGTGCTGTTCTGTATTTTTTCAAGCAATTGTGGGTTGCAATATTTGTCAGTTAGTCGTAAACCATGTGACATTTAAAATGTTCCAGAAGATATCTTAAGATACAAAATAGATACTAGTTAACAATAGAAGACAGACTGCTGGACTAAATGACAAACTACAAAATTGAAGTCTTATACCAAAGTCAACCTTCATTTTGTCTGAACATCCAAAGTACAAAACAGATCCCCAAACTAAAAGGCATGCTGTTTATCCTTCTTCCCCCATCAACATTGTTACCGGAAGCAATTCTTCCACATCTTCCATCTACTCCACCACCGACTCTGACTGTATGCCTTCTGCTGCGGCGTGACACCGCCTCTTTTTCTTCTGTTTTTCTTTACTGTTCCATGGGTGACTTGACTTTAAGTCGTCCACCATCTTGGGTCTGTATCATTTATTGTCTGTATGCGTTCATGTGTTCAGCCCACCCCCTCTATCAGCCAGGGGTCTGCACTAGTGGTTATGTTCCATTGCTACTGTTATCAGAGATGCACGTCCGGTTACATCTGTTACCTTCCTGGCCTCAAAGAGAAGCTGGCCTCACTGCTGGATGAGTGCAGTGATCGTTTCCTCATGTGTGGGATACGATCACCCACCCATGTGCTCGTGTTTACCATCAACCAGAACTCTTTCTGTTTACACTTTCGGTATCACAGACTCATGTTAGGCATGTGTCTGTGTATAACTCATAACAACACGTGCATAAATAATCTTTATGAATTTCTTATCACAACTTTTCAAAATGAAATTCATCCCACTTTTCCTATTAAAGATAATGCTTAGACATAACTTGCTATTTCCAATGAGACTCATAAAAAGGTGTGGGTATCAATAGTTCTCCTGACATGTGTCCTGTGACGCCTTTGTGTTGTAGTACCTGCAGAAGCCCAACCTGCCGGTGGACAGCCTGGACTCCAAGGACTTCATGGCCCACGACGTGGCCCAGAGAGCCCCCCAGCAACCGGAGATGGTCTGCCCTAATGCCTACGGAGCCAAGCACTTGAAATCTGAGGTACTGCCACAACAGAGCAACACCGCCCTGCCAGCTGTCAGACAAAGACCAACCACTCAGCGTTGCCCTGACTTATTTTGTCCACAATGTAATAGTTCTAACCCATGTAATGTTTTGATATCCGATCCAAAAACATCCACAGTAATAATTTTGAACCAGGTTATTTCAACAAGTCTGTGATGTGTTTGTGTAGGGTGTTCAGATGAAGACTGAACCAGGCGAGGGTTGTGAGAACAGGCCTAACCTGCGGCGGAGGATGGGTTCCTTTGTTGCCAAACCGGAACCTGGTAGGACATGTTGCACCGCCCGCTGTCGCTAACTCATGCCTCTGTTTGCCACCGTGCTTTTATTTTAATGTTTTTATAATGCCTACTGTTCCTTTCGCCCCGCAGAGAAAGAGCACGCTATTACTGTGAAACAAGAGCCAGTGGAGTTAAAAGAGCCAGTGATTGAAGCGGATAAAATAAAGTCCCGCTACAAGAAAAACCTACCTCCGGTTCCTCTGGTTCCCCCCAGCCCAGTAAGTGGATACACTGTCCTACCATTAAAAGCCTCACTGCGTTCAGTCTACCGGATGCATGCATACAAGCCTCCCAGAGTGACCCAGAACACTCAAAAACCCATTCATAATCATCAACGCCTATTCATTCATTCCAAATCCATTTGTGCGTGAGTGTTTGTGTGCGTTTGTGTGTATCTCATGGCCACATGTTTTATATTCGCGGCACAAACCAAAGGGGCGCGTCCACCCTGTGCAGGTGGACTTGGTGGTGTGTCTGGTGTGCGGCAGCGGGGCGGACGAAGACCGCCTGCTGCTGTGCGACGGCTGCGACGACAGCTACCACACCTTCTGCCTCATCCCCTCCCTCCAGGAGGTCCCCAAGGGAGACTGGAGGTGCCCCAAGTGTCTGGCTCAGGTGAGATCACCGCTCACCTCATCCGCCGGGGGGGTGGGTGGGCCGGGACAATGTGGGTGGAGTCTTGCTTTAAGTACACGTGGGTGGCGCGTGGCTTTGAGGCGAAGCCTCTCGCAAGGGAGGGGGGACCGTCAAAGCATGAAGTCAATAGCGGAGCAGCTAGGGAAATCTAAGGGCGACCAGGTTTCAGGTTTCAACAGCAAGTGGATGTGTCCGCAAGAAGGCTGTAGGAAGGAAAAAGAGGGTTTAGTTTGTAACTAGCTCACATGTTTTTTTATATTATCCACTAACTATATTAAATGACACTCAAGGTGGACTTTTAAACGAATCAACACAATATATTAAGTGTTTACTCGTTATTTTCCTGGACAGGAATGCAGCAAACCTCAGGAGGCCTTTGGCTTCGAGCAGGCATACAGGGACTACTCGCTGCGTGCGTTCGGGCAAATGGCAGACGCCTTCAAGTCAGACTACTTCAACATGCCCGTGCACGTGAGTAGAAGATTTGATTTGATTCGTTTTTGTTTTGTTTTGTTCTGCGGTTGAAATCGGCCCCTGAGCGCGTTGCGGTTGCGCTGCTGTGTTTGTGGACAGATGGTGCCGACAGAGCTGGTGGAGAAGGAGTTCTGGCGGCTTGTGGGTGCCATCGAGGAGGACGTGACCGTGGAGTACGGCGCCGACATTGCCTCCAAGGAGTTTGGGAGCGGGTTCCCCATCCCCAATGGGCGCTTCAAGGTGTCCCCAGCGGACGAGGTAAGCGGACCCGCCCAGAGCTGTCTCATTATGCGCTGACGGCCGATCAAATATTTACCGTGCCATAAATATGCATGTTTCCTCGCTGTCAGAAATACCTCAAGTGTGGCTGGAACCTCAACAACATGGCGATGATGGACCCGTCGGTGCTGACTCATGTCACCGCCGACATCTGCGGCATGACGCTGCCCTGGCTCTACGTGGGCATGTGCTTCTCCTCCTTCTGCTGGCACATCGAGGACCACTGGAGCTACTCCATCAACTACCTGCACTGGTACCAGCACTGAGGACACTCACTCACTCACTCATTCACTCACTTCCTGATTTTAGTTAAAAAGTGCTTTAGATCAATAAACACAATAGCCTGACGATCGAGTGTTAAGCAAGGTTGATCGTTATCATCGTTAGTCTGAAATTGATCGCTTTCTGTGTTGCTTTTTCGATGCTTCATCTTGTGCTCGAGACATGCATCAAAACACCCTCCTACGCTATGCAATGTTCCACTCGGTGCTTACTGCAGAGGTGGCAGCAGGAAATGGAACAGAAAAAGAAGTTAGATGATCATTGTGGTAAAGAGCTCAATGCCAGAGTAACCATCTCAGACAAGTAGCTGAGTCCACTCAGGTTATTTTAGCAGTCAGTATATGACCTGATCGACAGGGCTGCAGGAGGTGGGTGGGTGGGGGGTAGTTAACAAATATAGTCAAAGTTATGGGGATAAACATTGACAAAAGGGTGAACGTTTTGTTTAAACTGTTTTAACAAAACTAATGGCATTTAATATTATTATAAAATGCTTTAAAAATAATATTATTAATTGAACATTCCTTGGGTCATATTTGTGTGACAACCTCACAGCAGCATGTTCCGTTTAACATAATCATCTATAATATCAGAGTCCAAATCCATCACAACGTTAACTGCTCTTCCCCTGCTTATTATTTCACCAAACATAATGAACAATACATCTCAAGAAAACCTCCTCAACTCTATTTACCAGTAAATAGATTATTAGCAATTTACTTTAAAGCCGCATTGTCTGCAAAACACAGGACGTTTTCGAGTTTAAACTCTTCTTCGTCTATTCAAGCTTCTTTGGCAAAGCAGGACTTTGAAAATAGTTGGCAGTCCTATAATAAATATGTTCAAGGAGGCAGAGCGCTGTTCAGGCGGAGGCTATTGGCGCTCTGTTTATAGAGCAAGTCCTGATTGTAAGATAGTTCAAATCGTGCTAATAATGGCGTAGGAAAAACAAATCATCGATCATCCTTTCAATTGCCAATACACAAAGCCTAGTCTGAAGTAAAGCTTATAAAGCAGAAATATGTAGTGGGACTTGAATTGTGCTTTTCTTAACTTAAAGGGGAGAACCCAAGACGTGGTACGGGGCGCCGGGCTCCGCTGCTGAGCAGCTGGAGTCGGTGATGAAGAAGCTGGCCCCGGAGCTGTTCGACTCCCAGCCCGACCTCCTGCACCAGCTGGTCACCATCATGAACCCCAACACCCTCATGGCCCACGGGGTCCCGGTACGTCCACGCGCCAATGCGTCACTGTCGGCAGCCGCCTGCATGGCTGAAGACCAGTCCAACGGCCGCCTCTCTCCCCGTAAATAATGCTTCCGTCTCCTTCTAGATTTACAGGACAAACCAGTGTGCCGGGGAGTTTGTGGTCACCTTTCCCAGAGCCTACCACAGTGGCTTCAACCAGGGCTTCAACTTTGCAGAGGCGGTCAACTTCTGCACCACGGACTGGGTAGGTCCATGACCAGAACACCGACCCCTTTCTCATCCTCATCACGCCTTCGACGCGTGACTTGACTTGATCAACCTCTAAACTCCGCTCCCCCCTCCTCCCCGGGCTCCTCCTCCTCCTCCTCCCCAGATGCCTTTGGGCAGGCAGTGTGTCGACCACTACCGCCTGCTCAACCGCTACAACGTCTTCTCCCACGATGAGATGGTCTGCAACATGGCCTCCAAGGCGGGCACGCTGGACGTGGTGTTGGCGTCGGCCGTGCACCGGGACATGGCCCTCATGATCCGCGAGGAGAAGGAGCTGAGGGACAAGGTCAAGAAAATGGTGAGACCTTTCTGCCGATCGCCCCCCAGGCGGGGCCCCTCGAACCGCACGCAGACGGGAGGGCTCTGGTTGCGAATAATGTTAGTCCTCCGTCGTCTGGCGTCCTCAGGGAGTGTCGCAGTGCCAGGAGGCCAAATACGACCACCTACAGGACGACGAGCGCCAGTGCATCAAGTGCCGGACCACCTGTTACCTGTCGGCCGTCACCTGCCCCTGCAGCCCCGGGGTCCTCGCCTGCCTGCACCACATCCACGACCTCTGCTCGTGTCCCGTCTCCAACTACACACTGAAGTAAGTCCGCCGCACAGTAGGGCACCACGATAGGTTCTTTACCGTTTACCTGAGGCAGAAGGGATCTCGTCTTCTCTTACGAACACAACCTTTGAACAAAGATTTGACTGTATTTACTGTGTGTATAATTACGAGAGGTAGTTATTCTACTACTAGGTAGGTAGTCCTAAATTGTAAACCACAGACAAAAACACAAGTCAACATTTTGAGGCTTCAGTGAGTGGTGAATGGAGACGTGTTACAATGTTCCCCCCTCATATATACACCTTTTCTTAAGAAGCAGGAAGTGCAGAGGTGTTTCTTGTAGCAGGAATGCAGAGGTGTTTCCTTGTGTGGCATTTTCTAATCAAACGAATCACCCTGGTGAAAAGACGGATGAATTGGAGATGAGTTTATGCTCCGCCCTTTCACCAAAATATATGTATTTAGAGGATTCAATTATAATGGAGATCCTGTTCTTAATCCAAGTTTAAAATAGTGTCGCGATTGGTTTGCGGATGAGAGGGACTATGATTAGTTTGTGCGCAAAATTTCATATTTTATGCATCCATGTTTTGGGGACGTTAGTTTTTGAGGTAGTTTCCCTGTTCGATGACTGAAAGTAGACTCACTCTTTCGACTTAATTTGGCATCCAAAACTAAACGGTTGAGATACAAGTGCACACACCATGTTATCAGAGAGTTAGAGAGGCACCCTCTACTGGCTTCACCTGCCACAGTGCAAGTAAACACTGGCTTGTGGGCCGATTTCAATAGGATGAATTGTGCAGCCCTACCTCATATAGGCGGCATCTAAAGGGATGTGCGGAGAGCTTCTCCTGTCCTGTTTGTTGAGGATATACACGTCTCCCTTCTCCTCACGTAGTTACAGGTTCACACTGGACGACCTTTACCCCATGATGAGCGCGGTCAAACACCGAGCAGAGCTGTACGACGACTGGGCCTCCCGCGTGGCCGAGACGCTGGACGCCAGGCTGGAGAAGAAGAAAGGTGAGGACACGCACAACCGCCCCTCGCTGCTCTGCCGTTCTCCATCCAGTGGTTTCCCCTTAATGGTCGTATCAGCGCTGTGGGGTGACGTCACTTCTGTTGGTATTTGAAGCGATATCCCAAACAAACAGAGCCGGCCCGCCCCTCCCTTTTGGTGTTTCGTGCATCCGGTTAAAAACGATCATGGCCGCAGCGCAGAATCCCACAACACCCGCCCCTTGTCTGTGATTGGTTGGATTACTGTTTACTTTGGGGAAAATATTGTGAGGAAAGGTCAGATGAATGTGGTCGTTTATGTCTCGGGCTAGCGTCGCTGATACAACCTTTGAGGCTGCGTTGAGTTGCCTATCAAGCCTTTAAAGCAGAGTGAGTCATCCGTGGTGTCCGTCGTCCTTTCTCTCTTTTAGGGCTGGCCGTCTTTCGCTCCCTCGTCTCCGAGTCGGACTCCAATGTCTTCCCGGACAACGACCTCCTATTCCGGCTGCGTCTGGTCACCAAGGACGCAGAGAAGTGCTCCTCCGTGGCTCAGCAGCTCCTCGGCGGCAAGCGGCAGACCAGGTGCCGTGGAAACACTCTCACCAACACCATCATACCCCCCCAACATACACCCCCATAACACCACCACCACCATCATCATACACCCCCATAACACCACCACCATCATACACCCCCATAACACCACCACCACCACCATCATCATAACACCACCACCACCACCATCATTCACCACCACCACCACCATCATTCACCACCACCACCACCATCATCATAACACCATCACCACCACCGTCATAACACCATCACCACCACCACCACCATCATCATAACACCACCACCATCATACACCCCGTAACACCACCACCACCATCATCATACACCCCCATACACCCCCATAACACTACCACCACCATAACACCACCACCACCATAACACCACCACCACCATCAAACACCCCCATAAGAACACCACCACCATCCTAACTCCACCACCACCTCACCACAAGGGAACCCTCCAGTGATCCTAGAAGCGAGTGGTTTGCAGAATGTCTCCCTGGCTTGACGTGTTGCTTTGCATGGCCCTCATGGGGGATCTAGGTTTCGGTGTGGGGGGAAATCCCAGAGTCTGCTGACCGTGGAGGAGCTGAGGTCATTCGTGAGACAGCTGTACAACCTTCCATGTAGCCTCACCCAAGCACCGCTGTTAAAGGTAGGCAGGGGCAGCCTCATCCCGTCTGCCAGGACAGGCAGGGTGATGTTTCATTTGATGTGGTTATGATGCAGGCTGCAGATCTCACTCTCCGGTCCCCCCCCCCCTTGCGCCCCCTTGTCTGTCCTTAGAAACTCCTGAACGACATCGAGGACTTCCAGCAGCACAGCGAGAAGGTCCTGTCTGAGTCCGTGTCCAGCGTGGTGGAGATCCAGAGCCTGCTGGACGTCAGCTTCGACTTTGACGTGGAGCTGCCGGAGCTGCCCTGTCTGCGGGTGAAGCTGGAGCACGCGCGCTGGCTGGAGGGGGTGCAGCAGGCCACCGGCCAGCCCTCCACCCTCACGCTGGAGGCCATGAGGAGGCTCATCGACCAGGGGCTGGGCCTGGCCCCCCGCGCGTCGGTGGAGAAGGCCATGGCACGCCTGCAGGAGCTGCTCAGCGTGGCGGAACACTGGGAGGACCGGGCGGGCAGCCTCCTCAAAGCCAGGTGAGCCCGATGGGCCTGGTGGTCTAGTCTGACGAGATCCAGGAGTACCCCACGAGGCGGGCGGGCGGATGGATGTGTTTTTGCCAAACAACAACATGGGTTAAATCTATTATCTTAACCTATTCTTTTAACTGGTTTATGTAGTAACACGTCCCTGTAATAGTGCCCCTGATTTTGCTTCATTGTAATTCCAGCGAAAGCAATTCGCTGCCGCTAGAGTATTCAACAACTCCAACAAAAAGTGAGCATGCAAATCTAGTTGTGTCTCCTCGGTGTGGGCACAGTGGACCACTGTCATGAGCGCGCTATCACAAGGGCTGTACAACGGCATGGCTCTCTGGGTTTTTGCATTTGTGCCCTTCACGCATTCACAGATAAACACAGTTATTAGGGGCCAGACCTTTGTGTGTCCTCCATCTCCACAGAAAGATGATACTTATTCTACTTTAATACCCATGTCCTATCGCCAGCGGGGTGGTGATATTCTGAAGATGTAATAACCGTCATTCACTTCATTTAATTTTTTATTCGGCATTTTATTCTCAAAGGATTGTCAAAGGCTCCCTACTAGGGTTTATCATTCATGTCCTCCACCTCAAACTGATGAGGTAAAAAAGTACATGTGCATGATTCAAACCTTTTATTATAACCAAAGGAAACCTCCAGCAGCATTGCTCACCTGTCACACAAAAGTTGTCCTGTAAACTGTGTTGCACGCGTGCAGAGAGGAATGAAGCCACTGTCTTTTCGTGCATTAACACAATGGATGACTTGTCATGTTGTTTGTTTCTCAAGGCTTTATTGTGCTCCGTCAGTCCCCCCCACCCCATAGAGACCCTCAGCGCAGCGGCGGAGAAGGCGTCTGCCGTCCCGGCTCAGCTGCCCAACTGTCTCCTGCTCAAGGACTCCATCAGGAAAGCCAGAGAGTGGCTGCAGGAAGCGGAGGAGCAGCAGGTTGGGACTCGTGTTTTAAGAAAGCACCCGTGTGTCTGTATGGGTATGATGTGCTGCAGGTTGTGACTCTCTGGCCGTTGTCCTTCAGGGCGGAGGCACTGTGCCCACGGCCGACGTGCTGTCTGACATGGTGCTCCGGGGCCAGGCCATCCGGGTCCACCTGGAGCCCCTGGAGACACTCAGGTCCTTGTCAGCAGAAGTGCAGGAATGGAAGGAGTCGGCGGCCTCCATGCTGCTGAAGAAAGACTCTCCCTTCACTCTACTGGAGGTCAGTCAGTGGTTTTAATACGACCCCTGGTCTAGCGCTGACGTTTACTCGGCTCCAGCATATTCACACCAATGTCTACAAAATGATCATAATTCTTTTTTGGGGATTCTAGGTTCTATGTCCAAGGTTTGAGGTCGGAAGTGTAGGTTCTCCGAAGAGGAAGCCCAAGAAAGCGAAAGATTCCCAGCAGCCTGGCAAGAAGAAAACGGTACCGCTTGACTGCCTGGCTGACATTCAGAAGGCTCTCTCAGAGTCCAAGGATTCATCATCTGTTGTAAGTTCACTCACTTCACCATCCCATGTAAGGGCAGAACGATTTGGGAAAATAATCTATTTGCGATTTTTATTTTATTTATTAAGTTCCTTATGTTCTGTATTATTCACTAAAAAGGCAATAAATCATTCTTTACAGTAGTTGGCCAATACAGCATTGGAAACAGTCAACACATGAACTGTTCTTTTCTTTAGGCCAGGCCAATGCGTTGAGATGAATTTATGGTGTGACATCTTTATTTAACTATTGAATTGTTAAGGTAAAAATAAATATAAATCTTACTGATCTCCAGTCAGTAATGTTAACAAATCACAAAAAAAATAATCGCAGCCTTTGCCATCGCGTTCTATTACATCACGATCTCAATTTGAATTTGATGAATCATTCAGCCCTAATCCCTTGGCATAGGATCCCATATCAAACGTTGGTCTATTGTGATAAACCCTACGGACCAGGAAGTGATTCCGAGGCATGATTGGTTAACGAACGTGTGCGTCCCCGTCCCCCCCATCCCCCAGACCGCCGCCCTGGAGGAGCTGCGCCTCCGGGAGATGGACGCCCTCGCCGCGCTCCGGGCGCACAACGAGTCCAAGCTGCTGCCCTCGGCCGACTGCATGGACCTCACGGTGTGCGTGTGCCACAAGACGCCCATGGGCGCCATGCTGCAGTGCGAGCTCTGCCGCGACGCCTTCCACAGCGTGTGCGTGCGCGACCTGTGCGAGAGCCCCGCGGAACCAGAGCCGTGGCTCTGTCCGCCCTGCCGCCGCTCGGAGACGCCGCCCATGAGCAAGGTCCTCTCCCTGCTGGGGTCGCTGAGGCGCACGCAGGTGCGCCTGCCCGAGGCCGACGCCCTCCACTTCCTGGTGGAGCGGGCGGTGAGTTGGCAGCACCGCGCGCGGCAGACCGCCGACGCGCTCCGCCTCCAGGAGCTGCAGGAGGGGCCCGGGACTCCGCCCGTCCTGACCCGCTGGGCCTCGGGGAGCACCACGGCCGACAGCAACGCCCAGGTCTGTGGGGGCCGCGCACGTCCTGTCGGGAGGGGAGGGGAGAGGGGGGGGGGGTGCTCAGCGGGGACGCTGCCCTTGCTGTACTGGGGAGTGTGTGTGACACTAACTGACGATGGTCGTCTTCCCTCACACAGGCTCCGTACCTGACGCCCGAGTGGAACAAGACCAGCCACTCGCAGACGGTCTTCTACACGGAGCAGAAGTGCATCCCCCTGCAGGGTGAGCGCCGGTTCATTCTTTGCTGCGTCAACATCTTTGAGGAAGAAAACCACGGTATGAGACTCCTCATTAAGTATTGTAACATGGTCGCATGGTCTTCATCTACTTCAGGTCTGAGTAGGGAGCTGGAGGAGCTGATGGTGGAGGGCCTTCTGCTGCCGGTGTCGCTGCCGGAGACCCAGGACCTATACCACGTCCTGCTGCACCGGCCCCTGAGCCAGCCCCCGGCCGGGTGCCTGTCTCCACCGCAGGACGACTCCAGCGACTGCACCAAACACATCCAGTTCGGCAGCCAGGGGAAGAATCTGTCGTGGGCGGACGTAAGACAACCGGTGCCCCGAGACCAGATTTAAAAGACTAAATTAAACTTCCGGTCCTTATACAAACACAGGAGCATGCAGCCAAAAAACAACCTCAGAAAAAATATTTACAGGATTTCTATCTAAATAACTCTCTCAACCCAGAAAACTAAAATGAGCAAATAAAATAACTGGTAAACCGCAAACCGCAAACATCAACCCCAGCTACAGTCCAATTTGACCTGCAGTGAACTGCCAAAAACATCAAATGGTTGCGATTGGCAATTGATCCATCAAAATGAATGTTACCCAATCAAGAAAAAAACACAAACCTAACAACCTCTCCACTCGGTTCAGGACGAGGACGGCACCGCGCTGAGCGCCTCCGAGAAGAGCGGCAAGCGGCACCTGGAGAGGGAGGGCGTGAAGGCGGAGGGCCGGCCGGGGAAGGACAAGAAGCCCCACTACAAGAGGCAGAAGATGAGCAAGGACAAGAGCCTGGAGCGCCGGGCGGCCTCCACCTCCTCGTCCCCGCGCTCCGACTTCTCCCAGTCGGACGACTCGGACGAGGAGATGTCCGAGTGTCCCGCGGAGAGCTGCCAGCAGCCGGAGGGAGACGAGGTAAACAAACTCAACTCTGCTGCAGAGATGTTTGGCTCTCCCAGTCTACGCTGGGCTGTCTATGTTGTTGCAGTCCCACGGTCATAGATCAGCTCATCTCAAGATCACATACCACTAGGCCCAGTGTGATGTTCATGCAGCTCGGTTACTGTCACGTGCCATTTAGCCCCTAAAATCTCATCTGACTTTTGTGGCTAAAGTCCATTGTTCTGCCTACAATGGACTTTATAGGTTCTCCTCCCTGGCCCACCTCCAAACCTCTCCTCCATTGGTCATACTCTCACTCAATGATGTTTTGTTTAACTCGCCACTGCTCTCTCTCACCACAAATATTTAAATATGTGGGGAATCTTGGCATCACATGTAGCCTTTACTTCCCCCTCAGCCTCTAACCATTTTCAATTGGACACGCATTAGGACTCAAATTACCCATGCATTTTTTTCAAAGTGCAACCAAGAAATGCCTGTAAGTTGAGACACGCATCTCGTAGAACGAGAAGGAGATGGCCGCTGGTTGTCTGTCTCACTGCTGGTCTATGACAGTCTGGCCATGACCTGGTCAACCAATCAACCGAGTCATCCAATAACCAATTGTCCAATCAACCCCTCATGTGAACACAAAAAACAAGGAGAGAGGGGAAGGATGGAACGATCACACACACGACCGCAACCCGTGATACTAGATAAATGTTTATTAGTTTTTAGTTAATAAGTTATTAATCGATGTGTTGGTGTATCCCCAGGTGGACTGGGTCCAATGTGACGGGCGCTGTAACCAGTGGTTCCACCAGGTGTGCGTCGGCGTGACGACAGAGCTGGCGGAGAAGGAGGACTACGTTTGCGTCGGCTGTACGATAGACGATGGACACCTGAGGCAATGAGAGGAGATCTTGAGACGTGGACAATTAATGACCTTTTACGAGCCACCTCTTCACGCGACTCCGTCAGATCTCTCTGTAACAACGGTGCTATCCTCTCCGATTTGACTCCTGCTGGCCGAGAACACAACGGTTCACTTTGTTTTTGTATTTTTACATATATATATATATATATATTATATAGTTCTTTCTTCGTATGAAATGTTGTGGTTAACAAAAGGATTTAAAAAAAAAATACAGGATGTCGTTGTGTTCTGCATGGGATTCCCTCGTGTGAAGGAGTCTTAACTAAAGTAATGCACCATGTCAAGATTTTGGATCATAGTCGTACCTTCTATGGAACCGCGTCGCATGCATAAACACAAAAGGGGTGAAATGTTTAAGGTTTTTCATCACCTTTCCCCTTAAAAAAATGAATAATTACTAATGTTTTTGTTTTTTTTAACCCCTTGTGTTTAGTACATGCATCTTCTATAATTATTTCTGTTTTTTGTAGAATAGATTTATTTATCTGAGCAATAATGTTTGTCCGATTTGACCTAGCTTGATCCTGCTGGACTGTCGGGGTGCTTTAGCGACGGTGTGTGAGAGTGTGTGTCTGTGTGCGTGTGTGTGAGTGTGATGTACAGAAAAGCTCAAAGGTGGCTGGCAGCTGTGAAGAGATATCTCGGCAGGCTGAAGAAAAGGAACTGCATACAGTTACTGCCACAGCATGCGATCCGTTTAAGGGCAGCCTACCCCTTGGGAAAGACTTTCGGTAGTTAAAGACGTTGCGGTTTTTATCGTGGAATAAAATACGTTTTGTTCTACAAAGTCTTTCAATTGTTTCACTTGATCTTGTGCAACTGTATAAGCCTGTTTTTCTATTCCCACATCTAGAATTATGACTTTAATCTCAGAATTCTGACTTTAAAGTCAGAACTCAAAATAAATTAATATGTGACCATAATCCTCTTCCGTACACATCTGTTCCCCTCTTCTTAAGTATCCTTAAGACATGATGTGTTTAAATAGGTTGTGATATGATTCCCATCCAATGTCCCCTCCCTCAGAAAGGCGGGCCTCATCCATACCACTTCCAAAATAGGGTGCGAAATAATTGCACCGCAATCGGGGGGCGGGGTGCTGGGAGGGAGATCCCCTCCCTCGGGCCCCCTCACTGTTATCATACCTGACCCGTCGTCTGTATCACACAGGTCAGATGCAAGCAGCTCAATAAAATACATTAACCCTACAGGCAGTGTTTAGTGATGTCCACCGACCGGAGTAAGAGGGGCGAGAGAGCGCAGGACGCAGAGGACGACGACGACCTGGACGCGCTGTTGGCGACTCTGACGGCGGACGAAGTGAAAGAGTTGGAGGGCGAATGCATGGTGATTGATCCTGACCCCGGTGTGCCTGTTGGGCTGCGGCAGAGAAATCAGACCGAGAAGACCCCCTCGATAAGTTATGATAGGAAGGCAATGCTTGACTTCTGTGAGGAAGAGACCAAGAAACTAATTCATCGGGAATTGTCTATTGAGGTTGGCATTTTGTTGTGTGTTTCGAGCTGAAAGGCTAACCATGTCCTTAAGATACGTTTTCAATCTTGAGCATAGACCTTTAGTGGAAGAGATGCTGCACCACGTGTGATATTCTCTAATGTTGGAGCTATTGTTTATTTGCCTCATAAACGGAGGTGTTTGTTTACAATTGAAAGTGGGTAAATTTGGTCATGAGCATCCTAAAGGGTGACCCTTGACTGGCAGGAGCCAGGCTCTGGGATGGATACGCTGGCCTTATTATTAAAACAAAAGTTGACATCATTTTATCGTGTATCCACTAATATATTTTTTCATTATTTTGACATATAACGTTGATGGGGTTGAAATAGTCTGAATGGATTCATGTTGAGACTTTCCTGAACCATGGATATACATGTAGCCTACAGCTATTGAAACGACATGCAGGGATCTGTGAGGAAGATTCATTAATCCCTCGACAAATGGCTCCGGTCAGACCATGCTGCCTTTTAAGGTCAAGCCGGGGTTCGCTGAGCTCTGTCGTGCTCAGAATAATATTCCATAACAGCAGCTTTCAATGGCTCAGTCTACTAACAAAAGTTTGAACTTATTGAACTAATCCAAAACCTAACTATTAAGTTTAAGTTTGGCTGTCCATTGACATTCGTAGAGATGTATTGCCAGAGATGTGTTATTGTTCTAAATCCTTATTTTTCTCTGAAGGGGGAGCCGAACACTGACGGGGACGGAAGAGGGAGTGAGAGCCGGCCAAAGGGCTGTGGCTCCTCGAGTATGCAAGGAGAAGACGCTAACACAGCAAAGACGTCTAAAGCAGAGACGCTGCTGAACAAATGAACGAAGTGGGACGTTGTGTATAAAAAACACCATAGAGGATATCAATGGAGGACATTTAGTGATTTGAGGCTGCTGAGGAAAAATAAAAATACATTGGGAATAGGAAAAAGCAGGAGTGCAAGAAATGAAGCATGAAGGAAAGAATGGCGCTAGGAAAAATAAAATGGAAGCAATGGAAACATAAGTAGACTATAATGTAGGCCTAGCAGAATACACACATGACAGGGTGAAACAGGGTGCAGCAGCTATATTTGGACCCCCTTAAGCAAGACAGGGAAATGACCTGAGTTGACCTGAGCTGAGCGATGACAAACCAGCCGCCAGTCATGTCTAAACATTCACCCTGTGAGTGTTTACACTTCTATACTATGTTTTAACCCCAGTGCATATGCAGTGTGCCTGCAATGGGTTTATTGGCACACAGAGCAGTGCGAACACAGGCCTGTGCAGACTCATCCGGACACTCTACCCCTCACCCACCCTGGTGAAATACAGATTCTAATCTAATTTCAAAATAGAACTGTACAGTAGAGCACAAAACTATGGAAATGTCTCCAATGCTTACCGATCCTACATCAACCTGCCACTGGCATGCTTCACTGAGCAGTAATAGACATGAAAGGACTTCATAGGGGACAAGAGAAACAAGAAGAAGATCTTCCGATTGATTTCACGATTGATCAACACAACAAGACTCTGCTTTAAAGAAATCCAAATGTGTGGGGAATCGATTCAGACCTCCTATCCTTCTTCCTCCCTTTCTCCAGTGAAACCACGTGTGTTCTGATGGAACCGCCTAATTCTACCAAGACACTGTGAGAGGTGGACCCCTTGACCAGCTGGAGTGGTACATTCCACTTATTGGACTCTATTTGTAACAGTGAAACAAAGACTAGGTGTTGAGGTGGTTTGACAGATACTGTATATAT
>JAOPJL010000001.1:6390498-6414075 GCA_027123545.1 Trisopterus esmarkii
GTGTGTGTGTGTGTGTGTGTGTGTGTGTGTGTGTGTGTGTGTGTGTGTGTGTGTGTGTGTGTGTGTGTGTCAGTCCTTTCTGGCGCCGTGATTCTTCACCTGATGACTGTACAGCGAGCTGTGACTGTGCTGGAGGAAGTGGGCCCCCTCACTTCTTACTTCTCCGTTTTCTTGATTCTTGTGCGATGAGGACTTGGGGCGCAGCGCGAGCCCCACCTTCTCAGACAGCTGACGTCCCCGGAGAGTGGGTGGGGGACGGTGCTCATTCTTCTGGCCGAGAGGGAGCGTGGATTCTGCTGATGTCAGTCGGCCTCGCTTTACTGCTCGGTCATAATTGCCGTGCTTGAAAGGATCGGGGATACCATTTGCTAGTGTGGCACCGCAACCGACAATGTGGTTTTGCTTCCTGCATGACATTGATTCTCTTGTTTGTATTACTATTTATTAAGTACAAAAGTTGGTGAGTTGCTGATAGCGATTTGTAAACTAACCAACAGTTTATTTGTTTTTGTCCTGCGCCTGCAGTTCCTTGCGCGGTCTAGTGAAGTAGCCTTACCATGCGGGAATACAAGCTAGTGGTCCTGGGGTCAGGAGGCGTGGGAAAGTCAGCACTGGTGAGTACACTTCCGGCAGGCCGGCATTCATTTCGTCATTTATAATTTAGTCCATATTAAAGTCATTATAATGGGCCTGTCACTACAAATCTTTTCTTTGATTTTTGATAAGAGATGAAAGCTATTACATGTCGCAAGACGTTGGAGTGAAATATATGTTGCTGATTCACAGGGCTATTGAAAACACGCACGCTTGCATCAGGGGCTTGTAAACTGGTAGCTTTTTATATTTGTAAATGGCAATGAGTCACCAAAACATTAATCAACATATAATTTACGTCCTCTTTTGATACTTTCCCATATCCTGCAAACGAAGGCTTCAAATTGTATGTTTATTCTACATGAAGGTCTTTGTCTTTTTCCCTTCCAGACAGTTCAATTTGTGCAAGGTATTTTTGTGGAGAAGTATGACCCCACAATAGAGGACTCCTACAGAAAGGTACGGACAACTCCCTTTCCCCCTGAACAGTAACTCCCCTGGTCAGTTGCTACGTGTATCACATTTCCTCTCTCCTTTCCTCCCCACAGCAAGTGGAGGTGGATGGACAGCAATGCATGCTGGAAATCCTCGACACAGCCGGAACTGTAAGTGGAG
Source organism: Trisopterus esmarkii (assembly GCA_027123545.1). Lineage (NCBI taxonomy): Eukaryota > Metazoa > Chordata > Actinopteri > Gadiformes > Gadidae > Trisopterus > Trisopterus esmarkii. The sequence goes on from JAOPJL010000001.1 coordinate 6,391,708, forward strand.
CGGTGCCCTCCGGCAGCAGAGTGGTGGCGGGCTGGGCTCACGCGGGGGCTTTGGTGACGGTGTCTCTCTCTCCCCCCCGGTCCTCCAGGAACAGTTCACGGCCATGAGGGACCTCTACATGAAGAACGGCCAGGGCTTCGCTCTGGTCTACTCCATCACAGCACAGTCAACGTTCAACGACCTGCAGGACCTCCGGGAGCAGATCCTCAGAGTCAAGGACACCGAGGATGTGAGTGGCCCGGTGTCAGTCTGCCCCCATGGAAACCCACTCAACAGAAACAAACTGATGTAATGATTATTGCCGTGACAGGGAGCTCCTCTTTTGGCAACATAGGTTCACAAAGTGCAGGCCTTGTAGACGTTGCCTCGCCACACCAAGTGCCGTTCACTGCTATTCGTGTTCAGGACGTTAGAGTTTGACTAGATTATGGCCTTGCCTGTGTTATTGGAATCCACGTTCATGAGTGATAGTCACCTGACCGGTGCCTTGTAAGTTCACCGCCCAAGTCACTTGAAATGCCCGATCTGAGAAGATAATAGCATGACACAGAAGGAATTCCAGTTATAAGTGAAGTTCTGTACTTGTTTTACAGCATGCAAGGTTCAGTCAGGAAATAAACATGTAGGGTAATTCCAGAGAGACGTTCAGTTACATAACTTGATTTGAAATGGGCAACCTAAGCAGCAAGCGTGTTAAAATGGGTGCCGCGGTCCAAATTCACAATGTTGGAGGGATTTGCTTCCACCTGCCTCCACGTCCCCAGACTAGAGGCTCAGGTCGGTCGGCTTAGGACCAGTGCAAGACGAGTGCAACATTATATTTTGAAACGGGAAAAAATATAATTGTCAAGATGACAAGATACGACTATTTCCACACTGTAAGTGGATCAGCTAATGTATACGCCGTCTTTGAATCCTTCTGGGCGCCAAGCTGTCGCCATCTTTCAAATGCAACTTCAAAATTACCGTAATTGCAGCACAGCTCTGGTCATGGAGTTTTTTTGAAAGAAGAAGTCTTTTTTAGGACGAGGAACACCGAGTACACTCTCGGTGGATCCAGTTTGTTTGCTTTTGTGACGGCAGCACTCTGTATTTGTGTGCTAGATTGTTTCATATATCTGGCACGCTGGGTGACTCAGAATGGTAAATCATAACACCCAGGCCATAACCAAAACAAACGTTCTGACCCGGAACAGACATTTTAGAGGAGAACCGGCTGGCTGTGGCATTGTTGTCGGAGAAGCCAGTATTTCCACCCTGATGACGCATCATGGTCATTAAAGGATTAGGTACACTAAAGGTATACAAATATAGCATCTTTGTGAGCTATATTTAAAGCTAGCTTTGTGAACGCGGTTCTGGCTTCTCGGTGATCTCCGATCCTCTCTTCTTCATGTAAGTTTACTCTGTGGGTGAGGGCGGGTGCCGTAGCAACCGAATGGAAATGGAGTTGCCTTTATTAGATGCAATCTGCCTCGTTCACTCTGGCTCACATCATCTCCCACCCCGGAGGCATGAGGTACGCCATGCTGACTGTCGTTATTTATTCATGGGCGCCTGCCCGGTGACTGTGCAGTTAGTATTTGGTGTCATGCACGTATAAATACGTTCATCCACAGCGTGACTGGGAAATCCAGTTTGACATGGATGCTAATAGTGTATCCATGGTTACACTGTATTCACTAGCAATGTTCTATGAAAGGCGTCATCTCAACATTGAATACTTACCGGTGGTCTTAAAACATTAGGTGTTATAGCTGAATACGTTTCTAATATGTTCCATACTAAAGAGAGCCCAGTGGAGTTGATAGGCCATATCTAACTGAATGAGCCAACATGAGGTAACACGCCTTATACGATGTATATCATTACATGTTCAAGTGGCAATCCTGAAGATTTTCATTTCAATAAATGCCTGTTGGTTCACTATCCTTTCCTGAATAAGGTAACACTTGGAGTCTATGGGCCCCTGATGGAAGCCTTTGCATTTGCAGTACTATGAATGTGACAAGCTGGTCGTCCTTGGAGACTTACCCACCAGGCGCCCAAACCTCAAGCGGCGCAGTCAGTGACGTGTCCCCGCCCCGCAGTGGCGGTTCTGTCAGAGCAGAGCACTTTGCGCTCCTCGGCTCACTCGGGTGTAGCGGCGTAACTACGCCATAAGAACAAAATGGAGGTCTTGGGAGGGGGCAAGTTTATGTCATAACATTACAGAGCAGTCGTGTCTTAACTGAGAGGTGCTTTGTGTTGAACCAGGTTCCCATGATCCTGGTGGGAAACAAGTGTGACCTGGAGGACGAGCGCGTGGTGGGGAAGGAGCAGGGGCAGAACCTGGCCCGCCAGTGGAACAACTGTGCCTTTTTAGAGACTTCAGCTAAATCAAAGATCAACGTTAATGAGGTTGGTTCCGGTGCCCAGTATGACCGCCCATCAGCCTTTCAGTATGTGTACATTTCTATAGATCCACACTTTCTGAACTCCTTCTCCCGTGTTGTAGATTTTCTATGACCTGGTGAGACAGATCAATAGAAAAACGCCGATGGAAAAGAAGAAGGCCAAAAAGAAGTCCAACTGCACGCTGCTGTAAGAGGCGGGTGGGGCCCCAGCGGTACGCCAGGTGAGCAGCCAGACGACCACAAGCCTGTCATCAGTACAGAGTCAGTGCAGCCACGCCTCGGCATAGCGATGAATAATTAACGGAGATTGGAAGCTCGTATCAGCGGGAGGTCATCCTTTTGGGGGAAAGTAATGATATTAAATGGCAGTGGCACTGGCAGGTTGATTGATGGGTTTAGGTTTGATGTCGGGGGTGATTAGTGGTATTTGACTGGGAGCCAGTTTGAATAACGAGGCCGGGTGCAGTGTTTGCTTTTGGCCCACTACAAGCAGCCCCGTTTGTCTGGCATTAATAAATAACCAGCGGACAGCGAAAGCCTCGTCAGAACTTGGCCCATCATGCCTACATCTCCATTGGGATATAAATATTTGTATGCACCATGTTATATAGTGAGATTTACTCATTAAAGTTCAGATCAAAGATTTGCGACGAAACCGCTTTGAAATGGTTTAAAATGGCGATTTAACACTGTGTGCTTCTTGACGCCAGGCAACAGCTTCAGATGCTCCGAAACGAACCAGTTCACACCGCTGCAACTTTGCAGTGTTTTAAAACCCTTTATTTGGGCTGTATGCACATAAAGCCTAATCTAGCGTACAGTTCCACCTGCTGTTGAGGCCGTGTAACCGCACTCAGCGTTTGAAGACCGTTGCTCGGTTACAACCTACGGTGTGCTGAAGACGAGTGATTACGACCTTAAATGGGCTTTTAGGAAATTGCTGCCATTCTGCTTGGGTCTGTGGCGTATTAAAATGTCTGCTGTTTGCTGCTACTTGATCCAAGTTAATCACTCGGCTCCTCCCCAGCGGAGCCAAAAACGGCTTGACAAACCGCTCCTTATGCTTCTGCATTCTCGCACGTAGCACAGCGTTGCATATTCACCAGGATTTGTCCCTCTGTGCAGATCCCTGTAATGATTTACTGTTGCCCATTCGGATGGTGCCAGCATTCCAAGCCCACTCTGGATCACATCGACACCGGCTGACAGAGAACCACTTCACCACTCTGGAGAGGAGACGGCACATTATTTTAAGATTTTCTTCTCTCTTTTTAATGGTGAAGAGCCCCCCCCCCATCCCCCATCCCCCAACACGTAATTCATCATTGTTGGCCTTGGTTGATGACAACTGTTATCTTTCTTTTCAACGGTCTTATCTTTTGACAAAACGTCAGGTTTCAAGGAAAGACCATATAATATATGGAGACTAAAGTGTTTTATTGAAGGTAACACAACTGTTTTTTTGGCATATTGTGACTTTGTTTGCAAAAGGAATCATGTACATGGGCCTTCTTATGCCTTCTTCTGCACTAACGTGTCAACAACATGCATCGTGGTCCATAGGTTTCATACTGCTAGGAAGTGTCTTCGCCAGATCGCATCTCTCCTATAAGTGACTTTGTTTTATATTGAAAGCTGCCAGGCTTTCATATTTCCCATAATATATTCTAATTCCATTTTTGCATAATGAAGCTAAGGAAATTAGTATTTTATAGACTGATGGGTGAAATTACGCATTTTTCTTTTGTCTTGAGGCTGAAATTATATTGTACTAACTCTAATAATTCTTCTTGTGTTACCCTGTCACACATGATTTTCCAGCTTTTATGAATGATTAAATTTTAGTACATTTTCATTGTTTTCGTCCTGGTCTTTTTTTAATTAGGTTATATAAATGTGATATTTAATGGGTCAATGATCTCAGAAGGCACTGGCCCACATGGTATTAAACAGCTTCGCTGGTGATGGACTTTGTTCAGCATAAAACTGCTATTATTAAGTATGATAAAGAAATTAAGTGATCTATTAAAATTACTCTGATTAAGCTCATATCAGTTAACTTATAATGATTCATAGACAAAACAAATGGCTAATTAAACCAAGATTCTTGTAGAGGGACAGATATCCAGGCCTACAGATTATCCAACCATAACGTACCACACCCTGCTTGGTTTCTAATGATACCCAAACAAATGATTTGTGATTTCTGAATCCTATCCATATAATGAAGCTTACCCAATTCAAAATAATACACATCTTTGTTACCAGTTTATTAGGCCACTTGATTTTCAGTTTATTAATGTGTGGTTCTTGACCTCACCTCTAGGTGTCAGCATAATTTACTTCCCGTGCAGTTTACTATCATGCAAAATGTTTTTTTTTTTATGAAAGATTTGAAAATAAATTCATATTTTTCATTCTGGGACAAACCAATTTGACATCTGTTATTTTTTTTTATTATTTCTACAATAAGCCATTAATTAACAGGGCTAGTCTTTTTTTAACCAGCAGGACTGCTCAGGGAATTTATATTTTTCATGAAATAGCAATTGACTGATGTTGTTCTATGGGGGTGCAGCGGAGGTAGCGGTCCTTCAATCCTCTCACCTATACCTCGCCCTATTCATCCTCCCAGCCTCCCTCTCTCCCTCACACGCATGCATAGACACAGGCTACATGACCCCCTCCCCCTTCCATCATTTTCCCATCTCTCTTACTCACTCTCTTCTCTACAACAAACATGGCCGCTAAATCTGACGGTGCACCCGTTTCATTGCGAAACGAAAGCCCACCCGAGTGCCCCTCCAGCCTGGACCAACGCTCGCCGCAGTGCCGTCCCGCCGAGAAGCGCTACTCCCTCCTGGACTGCTGCTGGACGCTGTGCGCCCTTTTGGTCTTTTTCTCGGACGGGGCCTCAGACCTGTGGCTGGCAGCGGATTACTACTTAAGGGAAAACTATTGGTGGTTTGCGTTGACTCTGGTCTTTGTGATAGTCCCCTCGGTGGTCGTGCAGGTGCTGAGCTTCAGATGGTTCGCCTACGATTATGCGGAGACCACCGAGAGCGGCACGGCTGCCGCGGTGGTCGCGGCGACGGGCACGGAGAACAATTTCAGCACCAAGGACAGCGATCAGCGGGGCGCTGGCCGCGCTGCTGCGGTCGGGGGGCTGCCTGCAGCGGGCACAGGGGGAGGTGCCCGCGGTTGCTGCAGAGTCTTTATGTGGATCTTTCAAGCCATCATTCACATATTTCAGCTTGCACAGGTCTGGAGGTAAGAATGTGAGGATATAAACGGGTGTAAGCAGATACACTAGCCTATACTCGCTCTCCCTGCTCCTCTGTGTATCTATTTCTCGATCTGTGCATGCATGCGGGCTTAGTTAGTGCTTGCATTCTTCCAAGCCCAGCTATATTATATGTGGGTATGTGTTTATGAAACATTCATTGGACTTCACATGTCGAAGCGTATTAATTGTACATTGTTTGACGTCTCGCGGCTGGAGAAGTGGCTCCACCCCATTCATGCGCTTCTAGGTCAATAATCTCCTGGGGAAAATCGTCAACTCATCCACAGAAATGCCAATATTGTCAAATCTCCTTCCTCTAGACTCTATATGATTGTGAAATACTCCTCCTCTAAGTAAATCGTTTCCATGTACAAGGAGTCGTACTGCTGCAGTATTTATATATATGTAGACCCAATTGCGTGGCTTAATTCCAATGGATTTAAGCATTCATAAAACGATCAATTTATTGGGTTTTTCTTTGGTCTTATATGTTCTGCTCTGAGCTCAACCCTTAAACATTTTCGCAACCGGCGCTGAGCGAGACCATGAAGCAAAGGCTGCACAGGTCCCCCTCCGCTCCCGCATGGTTCGGTGGTTCTAGGTCTGTGGGTCAGCTGCTCGGTTAGAGATGGCGAGGCAGTCCTCCGGTCTTTAATGCTCTGATTGGCTCTGGCAGATCTGTGCTGCTGCCAGCCAGGAGGAGGCTTCCAGCTGAACTACGGTGGGAGGAAGGTTAGACGAATAATCTTTACAGACAGACACTGTGATGATAAAGGAATCAGAGGGGAATCAATTATACAAGCTATCTGCAGGCCACATCTCTCGCCCATTATCCCTCTCTCCCTCACAGTTTCTCTTCCTGCCTCTTCAACACTATTGATTTCTTGGCTTCTTCCTGAGACGTGTATTTGTGTGTGTGTGTGTGTGTGCCTGTGTGCGTGTGTGTGTGTGTGTGTGTGTGTGTGTGTGTGTGTGTGTGTGTGTGTGTGTAAACCAGGAGTACATTATACTGATGTGGTAAAGCAGAATTACCGGTAATACCATTAAAGCTGTTGTGCGTTCTCTGTTAATTGTCGCTGCTCTCAGGGCGGGGGGTGTGTGTCTTAAGAGGATTACCTCCCGTGTGCATCCTCAGCCGTAAACTCAGGAACCATCTGACACCGATAGGCAATCAGCGGAGTTAGGATCTTTGAAGTGGTGGGCACTGTAGTAGCTGCAGTGGCTCAGGAGGTAGAGCGTGTTGATTGGTAACCGGAATGTTGCTAGTTCGATCCCTGGCTGCTCTTAGCTGAGTGTCTAGGTGTCCCTGAGCAAGACGCCTCCTCCTGACTGGTTGACTCCGCTTTCAGTGTGTGAATGTATGAATTAATGGTTGTAAGTTGCTTATAAGGGTCAGCAAAATGTTACATAAATGTAATAATTGTAAATGTAGTAATCTAAGAAACACAAGACATTGGCTTCCGACACTCCACCGGTTCTAAGAAGAAAATTGTGCCTGCATGTTCTTCTGCAGATAATAATAGCCGTACTGTATGGGCTGGCATTCACCGCGTGGATGTATGACGTCCCGCAGGACACTTTGTGTAACAGGAAACCAGAACAAATGAGGGTTACACAAACCCCAGCGCGGCTCAGCGATCCCATTCACACTGGCTCCATGGTCTCCTTGTGCGCGAGGCTCCTTCTGGAGTGGCACACAGCCTCACTACTTAGAGCGCTTCATCCTCTTTTCATGAGAGCAGCGAAAAATAAAAGATATAATACAGCCTCTTGAAAGCCAAATGGGATGTTTCTCCACAGGGGACCAATCTGAGCAACGGCATCAGCTTAGAGAACCACGGCTCTGGCACGGTTATTTGTTTTTAAAATATTCCCGATAATCTAATACATGCAACACATTTCTGGAGGGTGAGAGCGAATTGCAAGAGACGCATTTCTACTCTTTAAGATCATTTTCATTAAGGCCCACCGATCGAAAATGAATCTCTAGTGAAACCCCCTCCCTCTCCCTCTCTCCCTCTCTCCCCCCTCCTCCCCCCTCTCCCCTCCCCCCCATAGGTATGTCCACGCCTTGTATCTGGGAGTGCAGAGCCGTTGGCGTGGCGACCACGAGCGGCACCACTTCTACTGGAGCATGATGTTCCAGAGCGCTGACATCAGCATGCTGCGTCTGCTGGAATCCTTCCTCAAAAGTGCCCCTCAGCTGGTTCTGCAGCTCAGCATTATGGTCCAGGCCCGTCAGGTCCTGCCCCTCCAGGGTAAGTCCCCCCCTCCCGGGGGTCCCGCCCCACTGCAGCACTAACCCAGCACCGTGACACTGCTCTACGCTGGCGCCGTGGCCCTCCAAGACGCCTTAACCACAGGAAGTACTGTGGGGGGGAAAACTGCTTATGCATGGAGCGCCCAAGGCATCAACGTCATGTTTTGGCACACGATTACCAACTACTTTTTTGACAGTACACACCGACATCACTTCCACACACTTTTAACCCTATTGCTCACAAAGAGGGCGATTAGTCACTTGTCTTGGACTTAATCGGGCGCCTGCTGAGCAATGAAAATGTGTCACTTGGTCTCGCTGGGCTCCATGGTTAAGATAATACCCGTCGCCATTTTCTTTGGAGGACATTGTTCATTGTCGTTTGGTTCTATTGTCCTTCTGAAAATAATGATGTAATCAGAATGGCCAGTTGTTCGCGTTGTAGCGTCTGGCGCAGTCACGATACGGCTTTACTTTATGGTATTCTTGCCTCTGGTTTCTTCCGTTCTAATCACCCTCATTTCCCTTCTTCCCTCCTTCCAACCTAATTGGTTTCCTCTCTCTCACCCACGCCATCCCACTCTCTCTCTCTCTCTCTCTCTCTCTCTCTCTCTCTCATTTCCTTTCTCTCTCTCTCTCATTTCCTCTCTCCCTCTCTTCTGTCCCCAGGGCTCTCTGCCTCTGCCTCTCTGATATCCCTGTCATGGATGATCGCCTCCTATCAGAAGGTCCTGAGGGACTCCCGGGACGACAAGCTCCCCATGACCTACAAGGCCGTCATCGTCCAGATCCTCTGGCACCTGTTCACCATCGGCGCCCGGACCCTGGCCTTCGCGCTGTTCGCCTCCGTGTTTCAGCTGTACTTTGGCATCTTCATCGTGGCCCACTGGTGCATCATGACCTTCTGGATCATCCAGGGCGAGACGGACTTCTGCATGTCCAAGTGGGAGGAGATCATCTACAACATGATGGTGGGCATCGTGTACATCTTCTGCTGGTTCAGTGTGCGGGAGGGCCGCACCCGCTGCCGCATGCTCATCTACAGCCTGGCGGTGTTCGCCGAGAACGTGGCCCTCACCACCCTGTGGTACCTGTACCGCGGCCAGCACACCTCCGACTTCTACGCCGTGGCGCTGGCGTGCGTGGTGGCCAGCAGCTACGCCCTGGGCACCTTCTTCATGTGCGTGTACTACTGCCTGCTGCACCCCGACGGGCCCATCTCCGGATGGGGCTACGTCGTGGAGAAGGAGCGGCTTGACGACGAGCCGCTGGCGTCCCCGGCCTCCACCCTGCCTCCCGACGTGGTGGCCAGCCCCCCCAGGACCCTGCCCAGGACTAAGGACCGAGAGCAGGGGGCCGGGGGGGAGGCCGACGTCTTTCAGGTGCGGGCGACCCGGGGGGCTCGGCCCTCGGTGCCCCGCCTCACGCCCAGGACTGAGGGCCCGGTGATCCGGATAGACCTCCCCAGGAAAAAGTACCCGGCCTGGGACGCCCACTTCATCGACCGCAGGCTGCGTAAGACCATCCTGGTGCTGGAGAGCGCCGCCCCGGTGACGCCCAGGATCCAGTACCGCTGTCTGGGCACGGCCAAAGAGGTGATGGAGTACGAGACCACCGTGTGAGCCGCCGGCGGCGAGACGCGACGACAACGCAGGTCTTCTGTGTGACGAGGTACCAGGGAGAGACTACGCCTGCGGGGGCCGGCCGAGGGTCCAAGAGGCAGACTGAACAGACACTCAGAGGTCTGTGGTGAGGATACTGCTGTCTGTGCTGCCCGGCACTGGAGGCAGAGGCAGACAGAGAGTGGGAGGACCGTGAGGGAGGAGGAGGAGGAGGAGCAGGAGGAGGAGGAGGAGGAGGAGGAGGAGAAGGAGGTTTTTCATCTACATAAAGTTACAGCCCTGTGATGCCATCCAATAAAAGGGTGATTTATATTCCTGTCTGGCTCTCAGGTCATGCTATGTTACAAAACAACATGGTGGTGGACCCGAGTGAGAGTTGGCAGCCAGTGATGTTGAGGTAAGCAGTGTGCCACAGAGTTAATGTGTAATGAAATGACTGATAAGAGATATATATATATATAAAAAGGTGCTAGAATATGTCCTTTGAAGAGAGGTACTTTTAGAGAGAAGTATTTAACATGTATGAGTACATAGGCCAGATAACAGAGAGATACCGGTCGTGTTGTGGTTGTGGGGAAGTACAAAAAATCACATGCTCTACATCTCTTCATCACTACCATAGTTGGTATATACGAGACTGTTCAGTCATGTTGAATGCATCTCTCTAATATCCACCTCAATTCATAGGTCAGTGGTAAGGCAAATTAACTCAATTGAATGTAAAGGTTTGAAATGTGAACGCGACAACACAGAGAATTGTCATGTGGGTTTGACAGGAGATATTGCAATGGTTTCTATTTATTTTCCTTCTTTAAGCTAGAAAGAACCGAGATGTGTATGTTTACGGGGCTAACCTGGTTGCTGTTTCTGTTGCGCCATGCCAACCAAGCCATTCGATTAGGATACTGTGTTGATAGCATCTCTGTGGTTACCATTGCATACTGCTTTCCTTTTTTTCACAGCAAAAGCAAAAGAATGGGCATCCAATGGGCATCCACGCTTCCATGTGAACACATGTGTGTTTGTGTGGGGTCCAACTGTATGTTAAAGGGGGGTAGAGACATGGGCAGTTCTGTCTTTAACTGTGCGTCCACATGTTGTTTTCAAAAAAATGAAGAAAAAAAAAGAATATTGGCTGCACACTTCCCCAGAAAAAGCATTTATATTATTGATGATAAAGGCATGTGCTACTTGTTGAATCAGGGTGTTGGGTTGATGTTCTGTAGAGTAGTCAGAGGGAGATGTGTGTTCATGTCGCTGTGCCTGTATTAAATATGCCGGGGAGCTGAAACGTTCAGTTGGTGCATATATAATACGGATGTACGGAACAGGACTTAGTGAGTGTTTTGTCATGTGCATTTCTATGAACCTGTGTCATTTAAAGGTGACAGATTTAAATGACTAGCCTACTGTTCGGACATTGTGTTCTCCAAGGTACCACTGAAATAGGAATGGCTCCACCTCAAAGCACCCCGTCAGTGTCACACTAACAAAGCCATGGGTTATGAATAATGGTGCTAACCGTCCCATCCCTCGCTGTAACGATGAATAACCACCCGACCCGTACAGTGTTCTGGACAAGAGTTTGGCTGTACCTCAGATACCTACTATTCACGTTTCTAGAATCAAAGCCTTAAACTGGTCTCGCCAGACTGTTGCTGTCTCACAGCAGCCGACAAAAGATGAACTGAACAGTGGAAGGACACTTTCATGATGATGATGTTGTTGTTGTTGCAAAAATCAATAAATAAAAAAGAGCTGTGTGTCTAAATTGACTTGACTGTTTATTTACCCTGTCATAGACACTATTGTTTAACCTAATTGACCCCCCCATCACTTTTTTTTCACCAAAACCATTTATCTGTCATTCACTTCCATGACTATAAAAAGGTAAATTTGTTTTACCATTTGGATTTCACTACAGTTATCCTTTATGGTTTATTTTAAGGGGGAAATATTTGGATCATTAAATTGGTTAGACTTGGACATCTTAACTTCAAATATAAAATAAAAATATATAAAAACAGGCATATGGTACATTTTCACATAATATGTTTATGTTATATAGCACATTAAAGATTTCCCTTTCAATTAATTTGGCTAATAATGTCAATATCGAGGACGAATTTCATCAGTTTGTCCAAAACTTCCAACAGAAAATTATGCTCTAGTCTTACGAGCAGTCAAATAAGTCTTTAATCAGAAGCTTCATTTTGGGAAATAAAAGTAAACGAGTTAATGACATGCATTTAAGATTGCTGTTGACTACACATTAATTATAGATTCACCTGAGAAGTCCCGTCTGGTTAAATACTGAGGGCCCATTGTCCCCAGGGCCCTAGTCCCGCCCTCCGGTCCGTCCCGCTGGTCCCACCCTCTGGTCCCGCCCTCTCGTCCAGCCCTCTGGTCCAGCCCCTTCTCGTTTACAACACAGGGTTCAGTCATCCAATGGACTACGATCGCTCTGCATGTGTTTGCATGATAATAATATAGACCAATGGGTAGGTTGGGGGCGCGGTCAGTATTCATGTACCGGCTAGTGGTTTTCCCACTCGAACCTCCACATTTCAAACTAGAATGGCGACTGCTGCCTGTGGTCTTCAGTCCACAGGAAACACCACAACCAAATCCCACAAAGAACGCCAAAAGAAAGCCAAGGATTCAGGACGGAGGCAAGCGGCGCTGTTGTTCCTCAGCAATATCTCGCTTGATGGACGACCCGTGTGCCACATTACCAATGGAAGTATCGAACAAAAAGACGTCGGCGATCACCACATTAGAGACGTCGGCGCACCGGCCGGACCTCCGCCGGTTGGGAACCAGGAATGTGTCGTCCCGGTGTCACCCGCAGCCCCCGCTGCCGGCCCGCCGATCGGCGTGCTGAGCCCCGCCGGTCGCCCTTCTTTGGTAATGTCACCGGGACCAGCAGCAAGTGTCACCGTGGCCAGTGAAGTATTTTTGGAGGGTGGTAGCGAAGACACGATGCCCCTGTTGCTAGAAGCTCCCCTCTCCCCGATCCCTCCCGGACATCCGTCCGGTGCCAGGTCGCCGTCTGTGTTCAGCCCCGTACAGGGGGTCAGTGCCACACATCTGGATTCGCGTCAAAGGTGAGACAGTGGCCTCGGATATAAAATGCTGTGTATGTCTGCATGTGCCGTGGCTGATCCACAGGCCTTTATGTTTACTTCCGTATGTTAGGGCTTCAGCAGGTACCCATGTCATATCGTTGTTGTTGCACACTACTTTCGTTTCCTTCTACTAGTTCCTGTTTGCTTTCTGTAAAGACTCAACTGGGTATAATAAAGTGTATGAGCTCATCTGCCCATCTTCCTTGTTCATTTGTTTTCATTAAAGAAGAAGAGGGAAGCTATTTCGCAACCATAACAAGTCCCATGCGTGAATACACGTCACGACTTGATTGCATTTGATTGCAGGATATATTAATGTGCCCGTTTTGTCTTGTCTCAAGAATAAGAAACGTCTCCGGCTCCCCTGGACCCAAGGCACCCAAGAAGGTCCACTTCATCAGGAGTATGAGACAGTACGACACCAGAGGAAGCAGGTTGGTTCATTGCTATGCAGTATGTGTGTCATTTACTAACAAACTGTCCCTTCAGTGTTTGACTGGAAGTAGTGGTCAGAGTATTACATAATAAGCTTATCTTTCAGTCTAAAATCATAAGCTCCTTATACCCACACTACTTGGAGGTAAACAAACACACTCATGATAAAGGCAATGTACTGCTTCTGTGTTGTTGATTGCGATGGCAAATCTAATCACACACATATCATACAAAGCTAAGGCACAACAGAGATAGCACTACCTACCGGATTGACATTATGTTATCTTTATGTAACAGGGAGTTGAAATATGACAACTGGAATACGCCTTCCATATTCCTTTGAAGTCTTCTCTGTGTTATGGGGGTGGGAATGCTTGTTTTAAGTTCTGTAAAAGTTCTGTAATATTGGTGTTCATCCTATCATTATTCCATAGAGCAGCTCATGCTCATCTGTCATGTGTGTGTATCATGTGCTCCTCTCCCCTTGTCTCTATCTTGGGTTAGTCCTTTTCCCGTGTCTGTTTTGCTGGTGTGTGCAGAATCCCCCTGTAGCTATACCACAATGTAACACTCTGCACTTTCTGTGTCTATTTTGAAGCATGTTGATGGACACTGGGCAGATGATTAACATTAAACCAGTTGACCGTACTGTATATTTACCTGTACCCATGCCCATAGGTTGTAGAGCAAAGTCAGTAAGCTTTGAGATGTGGTGTCACTTCCTCGTCAGTTCCTTCAGGATACACTACTGAGCCTGTCATTTCTTGAGCCAGACAGTTGGCAAATCTGCAGGTGTTTTTGCAGTTATCTTTGTCAAGAAGACCAATTCCATGTTGGTGCAACATTAACATTTGCTGAGTGAGAATGCAATGGATAATAAGGGCAAAGTGTCAAAACAACTGTCCCTCTTTAACCTTTTCCTGAAACGTATTTGAGTCTGTTCATTTGTTTCCAAGAATGTACAGGGTTTTAGATGAATTCTGCCGGCTCTACGCTCACTCAGTATATTTCATTTCCTAAATGTAAAGATAGATTCTGCTTGCCACCAAAACAGGACCAGCCTTGTTTGAGTATAATCTTTAGAAAACATTGTTCTCAGTCTGAAGCACCAAGAGAAAGCAGTAAGTCAGTAAATCCTTTGACATATGAAACCATTTTTGGAAAAACAAGAGTTTGCTTTCAGTAAACTTGTTTTGCTGTAGAAGCTTGCAAGAAGCAAACCGCTAAGAACTACATCCATTTTAAACCGTGTCAGTTTAGAAGGGCTCTGCTTGGATGGGCCTTTGTTGTCATTGGCGACTTCCCAGTAACTAGGCCATAAGCCCCCTTAACAGCATACGCATGTGGTCTCTTTCCATTGGCCCTTTTGGCCCGGCCCAGTCAAACAATGACACGCTGCTATACGTTTCCACTACCAGTTTAAACGCCCAAGATGGAGCATCTCCAGGCTGGGTGACGCCAGCCCCGCTGGCAGGCTGGAGCAGAAGTTGAAAAATCAAATTGAAGGAAAAAAAACCTATGAAAATACATTACTGCACGTTATTGTGTATGAGACGCATCGGCATGCACGCAGATTATGACTAAGATCTCAATAGCTTTGATTGTGACTATTTGTTAGTTCCTATAACTATATATGAGCCTTATTTGAAAGGGTAATGGAGATCTGGATAGAAGCGCATTGCGGTGATTTTAGTTAGACGATATTTGCCCTTAAAAAAAAACGGCTTGTTGAAATAAACTAAACTCTTTCAGATAAGTCTAGGTCTAAAGGTTTCACAATATTTACGATATTTCTCACTCCTAGATTGCTGATGTTGATATCCATCACGTTTCTTTCTTGATATCAAGGACATTGTGTGGCACCTGGGGAAATATGGGTGAAACATTGTCCAGTGTGTAAACAAGACTAATCTGAAATGCATCGGCTCTCAATGTGCTACTGAGAGGAGGAAGCAGAAAAAGGGTAAGATTGAACTTCAATAGATAAGGCAAGATTGAACTTCAAGCTGGAATCATCACGCCCATCTCATCGTGTGGGTTCCGTGTGTCTGGAACAACACACATATATTGAATGTCCTTAAACAAATCAAATTGTCTGTCGGTAGGCTATAATATAAAACCTAAAAGGCTAAGTGTTTGTTGTGTCATCGAATTCAGTCGAGCGTGGCATCAGTTGAAGACACAAGCCCGTCGCCCCGTGGTTATGGAGTCGCAAATCCCAGCCTGGCCAGTATAGTGTAATGGGAAACGGGTAGCACTGGTTTATCTGCCCCCTGTGTAATGAGTGTAGGGCCGGGCCCCTGTGGAGGGCCGGACCCCTGTGGACAGCTGGCCCCTGTAGGGGCCGGCTGGAGAAGAGCAGCCTGGTGGGGGGCCTGTAGACTCACACACCCTTTATTCTGTGTCCCCAGGATCATGCTGATATGTGCCAAGCGCTCTCTATTCGCCGCTTTCTCAGTGCTGCCCTATGGAGACAGCTTTGAACTCAGGTACTATACGACCCACTCCCAGACCAGTAGGGTACACCCTCCACCACCCAACCACCACCCACCCAGCCAACATCCACCAGCCCATCCACCCTCCCACTCACCAAGCCTCCATCCCTGGGTCATGATGGCCATCCCTTCTGTGCGCCGTGTGCTTCAAAGCGCGGGAGGGAGGGGGAGTGAGATGGTCCAGAAAGTGCTTACATGTGTTTGTTTTTCCTTCTCCTCCTCCTCCTCCTCCTCCTCTCTCCCTTTGCAGTGACACCAAGCTGGAGGTCCAGAGACAGAGGCTGTCCTCCGTGGTGGCCGCTGACCTTATCCCGTCCCTGGAGGGCATGGAGCTCGGAGCCTACGGCAAGGTAGGTCCTCTCCACGGGGGCGGGGCCAGGGAGTCGGGGCTGTGGTTGTCGTTGTCGTTCGGTTACATTATATAAGATTCTCCATTGATTGTTGAGCCTTGAGCACAGATTGATCAATTGGAACGTCATATCATTCAAACGTGCGTACATTTCAATGAAACGAGTTGGATTCCTCCAGTATGTTTTTGGTCTCTTCCTCTTCCTCCATAGCCTCACGAGACCATCCAAAATATCAAAGTTTATATTTCGCAATGAATACGCGTCAGGCCTTGGCAGGAATTGATTTACATTCTTGGGTGCGTCTTTGAAATAACCCCAGCCATCAGAGCAAGTAAATGAACTTGACATTCAATCGATATCAGATAAAAAATATTTAGATTTATCTGATTTCTCTTTCTACACTTTCCTCTGGCGCCGCCATTGTTTTTGAATTCTTCAGAAGTGACCGTGAACTGATCCACGATTGGTCGGATCATTTTGTATATTTTGGAAGAGGATCTAACCACCACCCCCCCCCCCCCACACCCTCACCCACGCCCCGATACAGTAACCCACAAACGCCCGGGGGGGGCCCCCGTCCCGCGGCCCGCCCCGCGCCGTACCCCCCCCCCCCCCACCCCGTCTCCTACGCCCAGTTCCTGTACCCGACCAACGCCCTGGTGCGGCCCCGGAGCAGCGGCCTGCCCGAGAGCTTCGCCGCCGCACCCACTCCTCAGTCCCGTTTCCGCGGCAACGGGCAGAGGAATCTCACCGCCCCTGCTCGCCTGAACAGCAGTGTTGCACAGGAGCCGTGTACGCACGCACACTCTCTCCCTCTCTCCTCTCTCCCTCTCTCCTCTCTCCTCTCTCCTCTCTCTCTCTCTCTCTCTCTCTCTCTCTGTTTTTCAGTCTCACCTGCTGCTAGGTTGTGTTATTGTAGCAACCTGGTTAATGATTGTGGTTTTATGAATGCCTTGCTCATGAGCAGGTACGGAGGAGATGCTGGAGTACGACCCCAGCTGGCTCAGTGACCCCCAGTGGCCCTGCGGCCGGCACAAGAGAGTGCTGATCTTTGCCTCTTACGTGGTGAGTCTTCCTGGTTTTTACATGAACAAGAGACTTATTTGTTAGGGGACTTGGTGGAGGTTGAATTGCAGTTTAAAATAGACAAATGTTTTGTATTTGAACCGTTTTAATGTTATGTGTTGGAAGTGATCCTTGGGTTTCACTGAGCCTCTTTCCTTACTCTGTTAATTACCTTGGTGCTCCCTTTTCTTAACGTAGCCTGGAGGGATGGAACATCTGCTTTATCAACCCTTTTAGATGCAGTGATGTTGGCCATTAAGGTTATTTATTCATTCAATTGTTTTAGGTGTGTTACGGCTGGCTAAAATGCTGCCATAAGGGACACAACACAAAAGTTGTAAGTTCTTAGTTTTTAGTTTATTGACAATTAAACATAGCATACGTGAAAACCAGGAAACAGACTACTAAGGTTGCTGCCATGGAGTTGGGACAGCGACTGGTTAATTAGGAGGCCTTGCCTAAATAGACTCAACCAGGTGAAATCAACCAAAGTAACCAGAGGCATCCCCAAACAAATAGGAAACAATGGTGACTTAGCACTACTGATGGAAACACACCCAGAACCATTGAATTGATTCAACACATAACTAGTGGGAACTTTGCACGGCTACCACTGCACTGTTTCAGAGTTTGCTTGCTCGGCATTGTGAATGTTTTCCTGTAGCAAGGTGTGTGTTTGTGTGTGCATGTAAGATATACTGTACATACGGTATTAGCAAGGCTCTTAGTGTTTGGGGTCAGGGGAAATCATTTGTGGATCAGGCTAAATGATTCTATTCCTCTGAGGCTGTGGTAAATGTGTAAAAAAAAAAAAAAAAAATAAATAAATAAAAAACCATTCAAATTTATCTTGACCCTTCAGGCACAGTGAACCAGATCGGTATGACGCCATGTTGACACTAGTTTTGTCCTCTGCAGACCACCGTCATAGAGTATGTGAAGCCCTCGGACCTCAAGAAAGACATGAACGAGACCTTCAAGGAGAAGTTCCCACACATCAAGCTGACGCTCAGCAAGATCAGGAGGTACCACCGCCTCACTTCCTTACATTTCACATGTCTCTTCACGACAGCGTCCTCATCTGTTGGGACGTCTTGATTCTGGTCTCCTGCTCTTGAAAACTATCATATTTTAACGTGTCCATGCGTACGTCTGTCTGTCCGTCCCCCCTCCAGCCTGAAGAGAGAGATCCGTGCCATGGGCGAGGAGGGCAGTCTCCAGCCGGTCACCATAGCGATGGCCTTTGTTTACTTTGAGAAGCTGGTCCTTCAGGGCCGCCTCAACAAGCAGAACAGGAAGCTGGTGTCGGCCGCGTGCGTCCTTCTGGCCGCCAAGATCAGCAGCGACCTGCGCAAGCCTGAGGTCCGGCAGCTCATCGACGTGAGTCCCAGCCTTCAAATATGCTGTTCATGTTCTTGTACCAGCGTGCATTATGCAGCATGACCCTCCTTGATAATTAGTTTGAGTTTGAGTATTGAGTTTTCCTCTTGCTCTTAGGGCAGCTAGGGAAAATGGTGTCATAAAACATGGCCTGTGACGCCCTTAACGGTGACTTGAGGGATATAAAAATGACCACATTAAAGGGATGCGGGTCTTATATTCTTGATAGCTTTTTATGATGTCTTTGCCCCAGTCATTATGAAGCCGTGTGACTAATTAGCGTGACTTACTTTAAAAACGATCATTAACCGCCAACAATATGCATTACTAGCTGTTGGCCGCTCCACTCACCAACAACAACTCCATTAACGTGTTTTACTCACCACACAAGCACCCTCTCTCTGTCTGTGGCCCGACAGAAACTGGAGGAGCGTTTTCGTATAAACCGACGGGAGCTGATTCCCCTGGAGTTCCAAGTGCTGGTTGCCTTGGAGATGGGCCTCTACCTTCCAGAGAGCAAGGTCATGCCACATTACCGCCGGCTGGTGAAGCAGGGCTAGCCTCCGGTGTCACGCTGGCGCTCAAGCAGGTCAAGCTTTCATCGCGCCGTTCAATAATGACGCGTTGAAACAAAAGTCGTCTATCTCCACGGGTCGCCCCCCCCCCCCCGATGCTGGAGGCGGAGCTAGGGCGACCGTGTGTGACCGTGTAGCCGGGACTGCAACACTGATCCAATGAGGTCGCTGGCCTTTCCCCTTTGACATCATCATCATCGTAGACATCTTTAAAAAAAAAAAAAAAACGCAACAAAGTAAGTAAGTATTTAGTGGTACTGTTTGTATCATGGATGACTTCTCTTCATGAAGGATGGGATCATTCTGAAACAGTTGGTTGGTGTTTGTGGCCCGGAATGTATGTATGTATGTATGTATGTATGTATGTATGTATGTGTGTTTTTGTTTCGGTGTGGTATTCTGGTGTTTATCCAGCATTGAACTCTATGTTAGAGACATTCAACCAGCACATTAATGGTGCTTTACTTTTGGTTTTGGGGTGTCTTCTTATTTTATACTTCTCTTTGTATCGTTAACTATTTATGCCATGTGCAAAAGGTACCATTTCTAAATGTAATGTATGTGTGGTGGTGTGGAACCTGTCGATCATCATGTACCTGGTGACTAAGGATCATTTGCACTTTAAGCGTCTCTGCAGGGCCGTGTAGTGGCTCCTACTAGGTCCGTCTGGTCCGGCCCCTCCTCTGTGTTTCTATAAATACACTGTGAACAGGTGTGTCGTACAATGAACTGTGGTCAGAAAGTAACGTCTTAGGGTGATTTAGAGATGGTGTTGTCGTCTTACCAGTGGGTCAGCATGTTCCAGTGCAAATGGTGGCCTTTTTTCATGGGAGTAGAGTTGTATATTTATTTGATGTGTTTTATTTTTATGAGAATCTGTTTGTATGTGCTCCAGCAGAATGCAGTCAGAGCTGACACTGTTTTGTCTACCACACTGGTGATTAACGTTCACTTTTATCTTACAACGGTTTCAATCCAGCTTCAGTGTGCATATTGGTCTTGGCAGTCTGTACATTTTACACTGTGTTGCCAGTGTAGTGATCTCTTTTCGAACACTTTTCAGTTCTCAGGACATGACATCAAGCTTTTAACAGAACTGTAGAATGGTCAAATAGGCAGAAGTAGTCTTGATGGAAGTAGTTCAACTATAGTGAACGTCAAGGTTAAAACGGTGGGTGATTTATTCAGAGCCTAAACCTTAATTCATTTGGGAGTGAATGTATAAGCACACAGACATGTTTAATGTACCAATACTGTCATGGTATTAAATATATTTATTCCGCAACATCTGGCAGGATTTAGCTGCACAACACATAACTATGAACAAAGTGCCTACAACAAACCTTCGCAGTGAAATGCGTCACATCTTCTGACGAGCATCCAGACAACTTCTCGGTCACACAGCTGAGGCTGAGGTATTCTAAGGGATCACCTTTCTGTCCAGAAAGGACAGCCCTTATATTTTTTTGTTTGCTGTTTTACATTTCTTGATTTTGTGTTACTGTTCAAAAAGTGTATGAATGTTTCATTATCAAATGTTGACTTTTTTTTTTTTTCAACAAACTATTTAAGATGTATATATTTTCAGAATTGTGAAACGCCACAAGAATGAGTCTTTTAATTCAGTCAACAGTTGTATGTTTATTATTGGAGATACAGTTCATTTCTGGATTAGTTAGTTCTTAAAGGGTACCGATACTGTGCGCAAAGCTACTCTTATGGCTAGAAGAGCAACCAAATCTTTGTTTTTATTTTAAATAGACCAGCATGCTAGTGTCCATTTTGCTGTTGACATGTCTTCTTACCGTAGACTGTGACTCCCAGCAGCCACGTTTCATCTTGCCATGAGTCACACTACATGATGCTCTGTCTGAAACTACTCCGACAACACACTGCTTTGGCCACTGCCACGATTTGTATTCATTAGTATATGTTCTTTGTTCAGCCACACTTTTAAATAAACATTTACCATGGTCTTTTAATCCTAATGATGAAGTGGTAAAAAAGCATAAATAAATAAATAAATCAAGCAATAAAACTCCTAGTCTAGGCTCATGTCTTCATCGTCATCCTTCTTGTCTTTGGCGTCTCCGTCTTCGGTCGACTTGCTCTCAGTCTCCATGGCTTTGGCAAAAGCCTCCACATCTGGGGAAATCCCACATAAGATACAGTTTAGCAATTTTAGCTTGTAGTGCATTCTGTCAAATAGACTTATGGTCATGGAAAGCCATCACAAAGTTAGTTTAATACTCTTTTCCTTTTGAAAACAAAGTGCCTTTTTAAACGGCATTTTAGAAACAAAGATCAACGCATTTGAACAATTTGTCCCCTCTCCACAACGACTGTTTCTCAACAGTCCGGTATATTCCTAAAAGGCCACATGCAGTCACAAGGTAACGCCTAGTATGTGGACAAAACACTGACCTCCTTTGTTGGCAGCGTCAACAGCCTCAGCAGGCAGGCCGAACTGGTTCATGAGGGGCCCTAGCTGCCCCGACGCCAGGGCACTGCTGAACATGCTCATAGCCTGCAGAAAGCACCGGCAGAATGGCGGGGTTGTGCAGGGTGTTTGGAAAGGGAGCCCCATGTTTATTAGCTTGGTTTAGTCAACAGCCTGAATACGTGTGTGTGTGTGTGTGTGTGTGTGTGTGAGTACACATTTAAAAAAAAATACAGGTTCATTCTCTCTGGACATTGTACCATGATGTGACTGTGAGGTTTACCTGCTGAAACTGTGGTGAGCTGATGGTGTGGTGCAGCTCCTCGCTGCTCTGCGGGAGAGACTCCCCAGATGGCAGGTAGGGTGTCAGCCTCTGCTGCACCTCAGCGTTGGCCAGGATGGGAGCCATGATCTCAGGTGTCAGGACGCTGGCCAGGTCCACTGCAAGACAAGCACACCGTTGACCCTGTCGTTACCATCAGCTCCAGATGAACCACTGACATGTTTGACTGCCCTCACTAGAAGAGCCAAGGTGTTAAAGAGATTAGAAGTTTCATTCAGTCCAGCTGAACGAACTACTATTACTAACTGTGGAATAAAGTTGACACCATGCACAAAATATCATTCATTTCAATATAACCACATGTGCTGCGCTTAGTTCTCCGCATGCTCTCCGCGCTCTCCTCACCCCCTTGACCCCCTGCCGGTACGTTCATGGTGGCCAGGATGCTCTGCAGGTCACTGAGCTGGATGGGCTGCGTGGGGCTGGCCGCCCCCGCCGCCGCCAGGGCGGGGCCCCCTGGGGTGGTGGGGGTGCTGTCGGTGGGGGAGGCGGCCGAGGTGGCCGACGGGGTGACGGGGGTGCTGGGCACCTGGGCGGAGCCCAGCCGAGTGGCGGCAGCAGCGGCGGCGGCTGCGGTGGAGGTGGGGGTGACC
>JAOPJL010000001.1:6419175-6437010 GCA_027123545.1 Trisopterus esmarkii
TGTGTGTGTGTGTGTGTGTGTGTGTGTGTGAGTGAGTGAGTGAGTGAGTGAGTGAGTGAGTGAGTGAGTGAGTGAGTTTTTACCCAAGTCTCCGTCCTCCATAGCCTTTAGGTCTGGCCTCAGACGGCAGTCGGTCGGGGCCAGCAGCCCCTCCATGCCCGGCTCCATCTCATTCAGGGTCAGGGCGAAGCTGGTGAAGTTGTACATCTACACAGGAACAAATGAATGTTTGTCATTTGGATCGTTGTTAACGGGCTGAGGCTGCACTAGTTATGACCCTTACTAGCCACCATAACACTGAAAGTACCACCAGACAGAAGCTATAAAAAGGTCAGCTGATGAACAACTGAAATAGGGAAGTAAAAACTGCCCATACAAAGGTATTGACAATATATTTCCGACATATGGGAAAACTGAATGTTATCGGCTTCTTATATTTCAAGCAGAGTCATGTAACTAAATAACAAATTCACTACACAACAGCTACTACATTGCCTGTATCCAGATGAAAGGTAACGGATATGTTGTTTGGGGCAGAGCATGTTTGATAATTAAATGCTCCTTAAACGTTACATTTCATAGTCTATATATAATTTCCACCTGGGATTATTAAAGTATTTTTGATTCTGATTATATGCATTTCACCTTTTCAGAGTGTGGTGGTCGCGGTGTAATCTTCCACAGTAAGGCACTTCCTGGAATCACAGTCACAGTTTCTTGCAGATCCGGCATATCATCTGCCTCGTCCCCTTCTGCACAGGTCTCCTAGATGGACCACAGGTACACAACCTGTCAGACCAGTACAGAGCAGCACTCACCTGCTGCTACAAAAGAAAACGTGTGATGAAAAACTAAAGTTGCCACAGACTCAAGTCTCAATCAACGATGCAATGGCCAATGCCAGGCATTGTGGATTGGCTGCGGGCAATGAAACAATCGTACACTACACTCAGGAACAAGGACTAGGAAGAAGACAACAGCAGTGGCACACTACAAACCATAACATATCAAATGTTATTTGACCTTACCTTCCACTAACGCCACTGCACGGAGTCGTGGAAGAAAAAGATAACGTTTCAGAAATGTGGAATGTTAATTTAGTCTTTTCTTTGAGAGCCCGCAGTAAAACACAATATCATATTTGCATTCTGTCCATGTAAAAACGGTGAGGTCGGTTCAAATGTGTGCCTTTCCATCAGTAGAGTTTAAATGGGCAATGAAGGACAGCTCCTCCCACCTGCTTCTGCTTTTTGGAAATGCCCCCGGCTTTCTTCTCTGCCTTCCTGCTGGTGTCGTAGACCTTGGGGTCCACGCTGTACATGCACTCTGTCCACTTCCCGTAGATCACACGGTGCTTCTTCTTACTGAAGACACAACAGCAAAGCCATGAAGACATTAGCTCACAACTAAACTATCACAGCTGCATACGTTGCATTGGCCGATAACTAGTGCTATGCTCTCACCTCTTGTCTTGGATATAGCCTTCCACTTTGTGCAGCTCTTTACCGAACATGCCACATGGTTTGAAGTTCAGGACACACTTGTCTCCCGTACTGACAAATCAGATGCAAAACAAGCAATCAAATAAAGAAAAAGGATGTCGCCGCATTATAATACTGCCTTACATTAGATCCTACCTGTGATTGAGTATCTCTACTGTTCCGTATTGCTCGATCCAGAGCTTTCCTAAGATGATGTTATGCACACAACACATAGGGTTGGTCCAGGTGTATGCCTCCTTATGCCTGGAAGAAGTTCACACAAGAGACCCAGTGCTCAGCTAAACAGCGAATCATGTGTAACAAGACAACCATCAGTGAAAGAAGAGGTTGATTGTTATGCATTATAGGCTTGAATATAGACTCACTTCAACAACTCCAGTGTCATGGTGCCTTTGGGTTCAGCCTCGACGCTCTTGCCCCAGAATTTGAGCTTGGGATAGATGGTGCCGTGGAACTCAAACTCCTGCTTCAAAGACTCGGCATGGAAGGCACTAATGGGCGGGTGGTGGCTTACTTGCTCTGAGATCAATCTATAACCATCTTCCTCTCTGGAAAACAACAACATATTGTTCAAATTAATAATATTGCAGAGAAAAATGAATACAATACATCAACAATACATCAAATAAATCTTGTATGTATTTATTGTATTTTCCATTCACCAACATATATAGTCCTTTAGTCTTAAGATACCTTGTTAGTTCAAAAGTCTCCCCCAATAAAGGATTGAAAGGCTTTCCAGTTCTTTCCCATTGAGAAGCCACAGCAGACACTGCAAAGGCTGCAACCACCTGTCATGGAAGAAATTAAAGATCTTGAAGTCACACTAACTTGAAGTATATAACTTTAAACCCACGTAGGATGGTTTTATATAGTGGAAGGTTATTATTAAGAAATAATCACGTCAAAAGCAACATGAGCAGTGACATTCTGTTGTGGTCTGCGGTCGTGGGTTGTGTTTACCTGCATGCGGTCAATGGAGTCCGACAAGCTGCAGGCTTTGTGGATGAGGTGAGTGTGTTCCATGTACTCAGAGATCCTCTGCAGAAAGCTCAGTGGCTCGTTGAACACCACCGGCATTGCTATTTTAGAAAGTTCCTGAAGCACCACGAAAATAAACAGATTTACATGCTTGAGTTGTAGATTGATAACTAGGTTTGATCAATATAGAGAAACCTCTACAGGCTATATAAAGAATAAGCTATTTCTTAGTAATGGACTAAGCACAAACTGTAATGATGTAGCACAAACTGTCTTTAGATAGTCCACAGTAGTGTCCTTATAATAATAATAATAATAATATACATTAAATATAATTTCCAACAGCATCCTCAGCGGCACCTTAAATATAACCTGCTGGCTGCTTGCATCATAGACTTTTGTAAAAAGATGGGACCAGACCAACGAAAGTCTGGCAGTGAAAAGTTGCAACAAGGCATTGCAATGTAAGCTGCTGAGTTGCATCAATCAATATGTGCACCATCACACTCCAAAGCACTGACTAGAGTTTGGAAACGTGATTCTCTGCAATAGGCTTAAAACTAGAAGGGGAACATGCATGAAAAGAGAAGTGACTCACCATTCCAATACATTTCTTTAATACACTCCACATATTTAAATTGTTCCTGGAGATCATATCTGCAGGCAGCGCTTTCCTGTTAATTAAACAATTCATTATATGGTAACTGATATAGGACTACAAACGCACAACCACAAAAACTACAATCTAACCATGGAACACGGTGTAAAACATAAATAGATATGGCCATAAGACAGCTCTCTCTAAAAGGGCTACTGGTTTCAGTGCACCCTGAAGAAAGACATGCTTAACTCTCAACAGCCTAATGGCCTTCAGGAGCATGTCCTACAATGGAAGCTTCCAACAACCTCCAAAAAAGACTGACAATAAGTGAAACAATAAGTATTTCCTCACCTTCGCTCCCATACTCCATTTTGTTGTGGTGTGCTTCCATCCTTGGCCTGCTTGCCTTCAAACACCATGGCATCCTTAAAACTTACCTCACAGGAGTCATCCGACTCCAGCCCTGTAAGATAGACGGATAGACACTATGGTCAGAATGCATTGCATTCCCTGCCTATTTCAATGCACGCCTTTGCATTTCGTCTCTGTATATGTCATGTGTTGTCTGTGATCGTGCTGCCATCAGGCCTCTCCGGCACCTGTCTCGGCGTCGTAGAACTCTTCCTCGCTGTTCATAGTGAGCGTAGACTGGAGAGTCACTGGGACATGTCTGCACCCGGCCTGTCACTGCGCCCCGGGCTCTTAGCGAGCATCACAGAAAGGTTAACACTTGACCTGCAACGTTTGAACAATCCGTTTCAAAATCATCCAACACATGTACTGCAAATGACATTACTAAAAATGGGAGACGCTTGCAGGTCATCTTAACGTTAGCCAGTTCCAACAAAGACAGCCTCAGCTATTATTAGCATTATGTGAGAAGCTAGTGAGTAACGTTAGCTAGCGGTTAGCCTTGGTGCTGCACTCAAAAACAACCGAAGAACACAATACTATTATTTGAACCTCCATCCCGAAGACTGGCGTATACATGCTGATAGAAAAACAGAGGATGCGTACGTATGAGATTACGCCTACAATACCTGTTAATCGTCACCAACACAAAGATCCAAAAACATAAACATTCCTCAATTCACAGCTAGACGAACTAGGCGGAAGAGGGCGTCAAGGGCAACGTCGCTAGTAGGGCGCCATAAGCCAATCAGAGCCTTCACCGCCAGACCCACGGTGGCTCGATCAGCCAATCAGAGCCTTCTCTGCTAGAACTATAGCGCACAGAAAGGCTTCAGAAGTGCTTTGTATTATGTTATAATAGTTATATTATATCACTGATATATTGGTTATAATAATATATTGTATATTATTGTATTATATAACAAAACTTCATATAATGTATTATATATAATAATACTATAGAATATTATACTATTATAGAATATAATGTAATATGATATGATATGGTATAATATAATATAAGATAATGTAATCTAAAATAATAAAATATAATATATAATAATATAGTAATAATAATAATAATACATTATTGTATTCAATTGTATTATATTATGCTATATTATATCATATTATATAATATCATACTATACTATATCATATAAAACTATTATACTATTAAATGATTAGGCCTATCAAACATGTAATTCGAATCAAATTACGTCAGTCAAATAGGCCTACGTCAGTCAAATTCAGTTTTGGAAGGATTTGTCCCAATATTTTGGAAAAAACATTTGGGTGCACAAATAACAATTAAATTACTTCGGGCCTCATGACAACTATATTCCAGGAACCGAAAGTGTCACTTGACCATATAACTAATGTGGTTGACATTTTCACGAAATGTCGCTTGACTTTTTTCAGCCGAATACAGTTAAGCCGTGAGCGCTCCCCCGGTCCGGGCCGAGGGGGCGGAGAACCAGCCAGGAGGCACCAACAACTCACGCCTTTCTGTCCTTTTTTCAGAGTGGAAGCGAACAATAACTCGTGAGTACAGTTAACGTCGGTTCTGGGTATCATCTTTTTTGCAACAGTAGTAACATTTACCTCTCTGATTTACTCT
Source organism: Trisopterus esmarkii (assembly GCA_027123545.1). NCBI lineage: Eukaryota > Metazoa > Chordata > Actinopteri > Gadiformes > Gadidae > Trisopterus > Trisopterus esmarkii. The sequence goes on from JAOPJL010000001.1 coordinate 6,424,292, forward strand.
GATTAATTCTGGACCCCAGAAGATGAACAGGGCGGACAAGAGCGCAAAGCCGGCGCCCCGGGGCCAGCAGCCACCCAGGGCTCCACAGCAGGGCGCCCCTCAGACCCAGAAGGGGACTAAAGACTGCCGGAGGAGCTCCTGCCCTAAGACACGGCTTAACAACGACACGCGGGGGACTCAGAAGGAATCTGCACCCGAGCTGAAATCAGTGGGAAAAGCGAACCGAGCGGGGAGCGTCGTGGAGAGTGCGTCCAACGACGAGTGCCCAAAGAGTGCCAGCGTGCAAAGGAAACTGTCCGATGACAGCAACGCCTCGGAGGACTACAGCAAAGACTCTGGCTGTGTGTCTTGGAAACTCTCTTCTTCTGATAGTAGCTCGGAAATGTCTGATTGCACGTCGGAGGGCAACAAGCCAGACCCTCCGAATATTGACCCTGAAATAAGTTGGTTGGACGGGAGCGCGTCTGCGAGGCACGGCGGAGGAAGAGGCGATGAAAAGGAGAGCAAGGACGGCGGCACTGTGGGCTACGACCCCCCTGATTTAGGAGGGGCTCTTGGAGTCGTTTATGTGTCAGAAAACTATTCAAATCTAATGATGGGGGAGACTACTGAAGGTCTGATCAGGGAGGTCGACGACTTGAGATCTGAAAACGAATATTTGAAAGTAAGGATTTTTTTTTTTAAACAAATGAATATATATTGCAATTATTATTGTGTGTCGTCCTATTGGTTAGTTCTTAATCCTATTGTGTATACAGTCTTTAGCCTCCAACACGTGTCCTGTGTGCAGCGTTTTGACAGCAGAGCGGATTCTCTGTAATTGCGCATGCCAATCCCAATTAGTGACCGAGACAGTGTGGCTGAGGACGGCCCAGGCTGCTTTATGTTAGGACGGCAGAATCGCTGAAGGAAAAACAACGAATTGTTCCATCAATTGATTCCAATTCGTAATGTCCATGCTACAACAATTATAGCCACATGGATATATGACGTGTCCTAAATAATGATATTACCATTATATAACAATCATGTTATTTACACATATAGGCTATTTCAATGTATAGGGCCTGCATCCTGCTGATTGTGGAACAATGATATAGTAAACAAAATTTACTATACACAAATCTAACAGTATTTGGGCACTCTGCCAACACGTCTGCCTCTTGTCCAGGGCTGTTAAATATCAGGTCATTGTGTGTGAAAATGTATCGTGGACTCCAAACTGAGCTAGAACAACCACAGGGGTACCGCGGACAGCCCTGCTCCTCCAGGTCTTTAATGTCTGTGTCCATACCCCTCCTCCCAGGATGAGATGGAGGAGCTGCACTGCGAGATGGTGGAGATGCGGGACATGTTTCAGGAGGAGGAGGTGTACCAGCTGCAGGAGCTGCGGTTGCAGCTGGAGCAGGCCAACAAGACCTGCCGCATCCTGCAGTACCGGCTCCGCAAGGCCGAGCGCCGCAGCATCAGGGTGGCTCAGACCGGACAAGTGGACGGGGAGCTGGTCAGGAGCCTGGAGCACGATATCAAGGTCAGACCTCTCTCTCACTCTCTCTCTCTCTCTCTCTCTCTCCACATCTCTCTACATCCCCCTCTCTCTCGATGGCTTTAGAAGAACTCTGTACCACCCAAACAGTTTAAGAGCCTTCGTCAATCGGCTTTTGAGTGAATCATGTTGATTAGAGTCATCCAAATTAACTTCAACCATTTCCCTGCTTAGCCTCTCACTCACAAACAGGGCAGGGCTGTGATTGGTCGAGAGTGGCATGACTCATGGGCGGGCCACATCCTGATGTTGGGTTGTGCCACAAAATCCTTAATGGGGAAAGAGTTTTTTTATCCTACATCCTGTTTGTAGGTTCGTAAAAAACCTCTGTATAATTATGTGGTTGATTGTTTCCAACGAAATAGAGGCCTAAAACGAAAACATATACGAGTTTAAGATTGGAAACAGCGTCATGGAAGGAACGCATTGGCTGGAGTTTATGACTTTGTTGGTTGGCTTCTTTAATGTAGGGGCTGATAACAGGATGGTAATTGATACTCTCACATTTCTCTAAACAATGAAACTAATTTCACCCTTGCAATTATTAGCCTCCTCTTTATAGTGTTGAATTCTGACTTCAATCATTGCCTTTACTTACATGGAACAGCTAAGAAACATGCCGCACTGTTGCTTTCTATTACCTCAATCATTGACTTGCTAAGTGGACACTTTGACATTGTTGTACATCACATCATGTCATTGATATAACATGGGGTATTTTCATTAATAAGTGACTTTGCTGATAGGTTGCAAAGAGCGTGTCTCTGCGCCTACGGAATGAGCTGGAGTCTGTGCAGAAGAAGAAATCCCTGTTGGACGTAGAGAACGAGGCGCTCAGAGAAAGGACCCAGGAGCTGGAGGTCGCCAAGCAGGTCCTGCAGACTGAGGTGGACAAAGTCTTCTCCAAAGAGGTTTCACTTCCATATATTTAGCTTCATGCTCTGCATCTGTCTGCTCCGCGGTACACTTTAACCTTGCGGTGGCCCTCAGCTGTCGCCATCCATACGCCACATCAACATTTCCCATATCCCTGCAGTCTAGCGACCATTTCAACCGGTCACTCTTCACAGCTGCCTCCGTATCATGCAGTTGTCTCTCCTTGCGCTGACACTACTCTGATGTCAGATGGCGCTTGACCCTGGACCACATCAAGGATATGAGCCAGGGGCACGGCCGGCAGCTGACTGGTGCCTGTGTGGGGTGAAGCCTCTTGGTATGCTGAAGCCTAGACTCTAGGCACAGCTGACATTCCCACTGGAGGGGACACAAAATAGAGACAGAGAGGGCGAGAGGGAAGCAACATATAGAGAGATTACAGAAATAGATTCTCTCCCGCTTTCCCTCCATTTGAATTTTTTCAAGCTAGGCTAAATCGGGATCAGCATGTATTATGGAATTCGAAATAGTGTTTGCAGACTGACATACTGACCTACAACAACTGAAAAGATATCCCTAGCTATTCAGTATCACTATAATGCACCATGTCTTGGTTTGCTGTTTTCCTTCTCCATTTAGGCCTATTTGTTGTTGCCAATTCTGCCCTGAAGCCTGGTCTTCATGTGGATGATGCTGAACTCGCACACGTGCTAGGACTAATCCAGGATTCTGTGCCTTGGCGTTAACTTTGCCCGGCCCACTCAAACGGGACAGCTGCTACTCTCTCTTATCCCGTGTGGGAAATCCACTTAGATAACCTAATCTAGGACCACAGAATCTTTGCTAGATTGATGGGAAAGAGGGACATTTGAAATGCTTTCAAACACTCGACTGATCTGCTGGTCAGTTGCAGACAAGTTCACATCAAACAAATAGCTGAAGAATTACTAAAGAACATAATTACTGTATGTTCTTAGCAGCAAAGAGCCTTGGGTTCCATGAAACTTGGAAATACTAACATCCCATTATCGCTCCTATTATGTCGACATAACAATTGTCCCTATTCATCTGCGACCCTTGAGCATGTAGTGGCGTCAACACACTGCTCATAATCCCCACCTCTAACCCCTGAACCTCTGAGTACAGTTATTTATGTAACGATGACCTCCGGCCTTGTGTCTTCTGGCCAGACAATGCATCCCGAGACAGGGCTCACTGCAGCCTGAATTCCTTTCATACTCAAGCAAACAGATTAGCTCGCTCATGTAGTTCAGCGTTGCCCTTGGTGGTGAAAAGAAAAAATGCTTTGCAGCAGTTCACATGACTCAGTATGGCACCTCTTGTAACCTAATGCTTATGCTGAGGTAGAGATTGTTTACAAAACTTTTTGAGAACTAATTTGACCTGTTGGCTCTGTTTGACACCCACAGAACTCACTGAAGAGGAGAAGTGTCAGATCACCTATCAGCAAAGCAGAAAGAAGGCTTTCCCAACTGATAGAGGTATAACATATCTCACGTATATAACATACATACCTGATCTCAAATATGTCAGTATCCAATAGCCACTATTGCCCTCTTGTGTCCATCTATCAAACGTGGGTTGTTGGGTGTTTCTTTCCCTTCTCCATTCCTCAGGAGGACAGCGCTGATCTGAAATGCCAACTGCACTTTGCTAAAGAGGAATTGGCGCTGATGTGCAAGAAGCTGACCAAGTTGGTATCAGAAAGTGAAGGAATGCGTGTGGAGCTGGCGAGATACCACTTGGCCTACGGAGACGTAGACCCCAACCAGTTCCCCGAGGGTAAAGCCAACTACGCCCGTTCCAGGGAGACGGAGGTCAAGGCTCATTTGAAACTGGTGGAGGAGGAGGCCACACTCTTGAGCCGACGCATTGTAGAGCTGGAGGTGGAGAACCGCGGCCTGAGATCAGAGATGAGCGACATGAGAGATAAATGTGGGGGTGTGAACGAGGAGGAAGAGGAGGAGCCAATCGAAGTAGTGTCAGAAAAACTGGTTCCCCAGGTAGACCTGGGATGGGAACTAAAAGCGAGGGGACAAAGCGGGACAATTGGCCGCAAAACAGAGTACACACAGGACAATAGAGCCAACGGTACAACAGATACAGGTGTGGCCGAGAGCTCTGTCCTTAGGGACGGGAGCCCAGTGCAGACCAAAGGGATGTTGTCTGTGTGCCAGATCACCCGGGAGGGTCCTGTGGGTGGTGAATGGAGTCCTTTGGTCCAAGAGGAAGTATCGGGCAGAGAGGAGGACAGAGGTCTCCATGGGAAGACTGTGAAAGACTGTGAAACGCTTCTTTCTCTCAAAGAGCATGCCTGCATTGTGAGTTCAGCCATTCAACTTCTCACCTCGCCCTCAAATGGCCTTGCCTCCACACCTGTTGCGATGCCCGAGGCTGGGTTTCAGAACAAGGGTAAGGCCCAACCCCCAGGACAGTCCTCGTTCATTCAGGGACCTGTAAACGAATCTCTGGCACTTTTGCAAAACATGTTGCTGGCCTTTATTGGACACCTGGATAAACTGCTGACAGATAGTGAATTAGGTCGTCTTTCGTTTCAAAAGGATGCCCATGTTCGTGATTCCTATATGTTTCCCTTTATTTTGGGGGAGTTTGCGGGCCACAACATGGATGCTCAGAATGTCATGGAACATAACATGATGGAAGAGGTCTGTACCACAGACATTAAGGAGAGAGGGAAGCACACACAGCAGGGGCCTTCCTCTCAATTGAACAAGATGCAAAGTCCAAGAGATCCAAAAGTGCTGCTCATTTTGCAGGCAATTTCAGTTCTCCATCGATGGGCTCAAATAAAAGAACCCGGACTGGCAGACAACGAGGTACTAATAAAGAAGTTCTGACTGAAATAACCAGAGGTCCCTTACATATAAAGCGACTTCATTTATACACATATCTCTTTCACCTATAGCCAACTATATGCTTCCTTACATTATATTCATATGTATAATTCATATTTAATTACAATATGTGTAGAGCATATTTGGAGACCATGTCTGTTTTTTCCCCGGATCCAGGCAAGAGCCAAAACCATCTACATGCTCCAGAAACTGCTGCATGAACTGGAGGCAGAGTCTCCCAACAGTCGGGCTGCATGTGACATGGCTGTGCGATGCAAGACGAATGAGGTATGGAACACTCTTACACGCCATATGACGCAGCTGTGTGCATATGTCCGGTATGTGTGTGTGTGTTTATGTGATGATGCGCTGGAAAGCCAAGCTGATCCTCTCGTCTGGGCATGGCTTCATCGTCATACTCTCTGCAGCACACAAAATCAACACACTTCATCAAGGGTGACAGTATTTAGGTTAATCTGCTGCGGGGGCTACTGCCAAACCGGACCAGTTCCGACATCGACCCAAAACTGCCTGGGTTTCAATAGACCGTTGAGTTCATGGGCCATTGTAAAACTATGATGATTACAGTTCAATAGTGATGATTATTAAGTTATTTATGGTTTTGTTTACTGTATTGTTCTGTGAATGTCTCTGACCTCTATTCATTTGTTAAACAGTAACAGTTGAAAAAACTCTGAAAATGATAAGAAAATGCTAGATATACAGCAGGAACAATTTTATGCTTCAGTTCAAACTGTAAGTGACAATAAAGAGTGTTACCTACTTTCTTTCCTAGGATGCCAGTGCCTGTGCTATCAGCAATGAAAGGAGATACTTTGAAATTGAAAGGTCAGTTTTATTATTCTCCTCTTCATTCTGCACATATTACATTTAGTATAGACATTGAAGTCTTCAAGAGACACAAAGTAATACTTTCTCCCACAGGACATACAAGGCTGAAGGGAAGAGGTCCAGACGGTCATATGCTCCATGCAAGTCCAACCGGAAACACTGGTTCTATCTCAGCCAGTCGGTGGCTCAGCTGGACCAAGAGGACCCCGTCAAGACCTGGGACCATCCGATCATGCCGCGCAACTTCCCTGATCTCGACTTTGAACAGATATCTACGGAGAGGAGCCACACCGCCCCAGAAAGCACTGCCATCCGTATATACTACAGCCCCCCATCTGCACGCAGAGTCCGGCTCGCTCAGCTGCGGCAAAGTCCCGCCACGGACAGGGAGTTAGTCGCCGTGGTCTCACCTTGGTGCCCCCCGCGTAGCTCTCTGTCGCCCCTCTATCTGGGGCTCTCTGCCAACCTGAGTGATGACATGAAGGAGATGACCGCCAGCTGGAGGCGGGTAGCACACTCGAGCCACCCGGAGGAAGAGCGACGGCGATCGAGCGGAGCCTGGGTGGAGGTGGCCTGTTCGGGCACTCAGACCAAGACACAGCCCCAGATGGTGAGCGTTGCGCTGCAGACAGACGGACCCCAGGGGGTCGCCTCGGTGAGAAACAGCCCCTCCAGGGTGCAGAGCCCGTCGTCTGCTCGCGCTCTCCACAACTCAACCCCCCCGGAGAGAGTCAACGGAAGGGCCGCGAGACCCAGACAGACCTCCCCGAAGTTGTACCGAAGGCATTCCTCCTCTTTCCTCCCCTCCACCACCTTCAGCAGCAGCTCCTCCCTGGCATCCTCCTCCTCTTCGTCCTCCACCCCCTCCAGGGAACGAGCCTTGGTGAATCTCTCCAATCAAGGCCCTGCCCGGGCGACCTGGGTGCGCCCGGCCAACACTAAGGCCAGCGCAGGGCACACCAACAGCACTCTAAACACTGACTTTGGCAGCCCCAGTCGAGCCGCTAAGCCCCCCAGTAAAGCTGCTGGAAACCATCGCTACGGCCTGGTCACAGAGTTCTTGCGCAAAGTAAGCGGGCGGGCAGAGAAGCCGGCACCAGGAGCCGGGCCGAAGGGGAGGTCGGACTTGAAGAACCTCGAGCGCATTCCCACAAGGCCCTCTGCCGTTCCGCTACACAGGAACGACAGCGTCACCAGGATCGTCAACAAGAGGTTCATGAAGCAGGGAGAGGAGAAAGGGAGCGGTCAGAACATGGCGACGAAAGGGGCCGTCGCCCGGGAAGGCAGCTCGAGCAGTGTCACAGCAGAGGTAGGTCTTCATGTACATACCGTGTAGGCTGTCTGGTAGAGAGCCGTCTTAAGGACGCTATGAAGCTACATATGATCCCTATACTCCATATCAACTCATTCCTTTTTATTTACCTGCTTGATTTCGTCCTCTTCCCCATTGTTATTTAACAGGAAGGAAACTATGACTGCAGCTCTGGCAGTACCCTGACGTTCTGCTTTGCCCGTCCCCAACGGCAACCCTTGAATGCAGACAAGCCCCAGTGACAGAAATACTCTGCAACACTCAGCACACTCAGCACACTCAGCCCAGAGAGCCCAGCTGGGACTGACAGGAAGGAAGTCGTCATCTGATCTGAATCTGGACAACATTGAATTTTAGAAGCTCAGCTGATGTAATTCCAGAAATTTATGTTTGATTGGATGGCAGTTTAAAGAGAAAGTTGAGAATCTCTGTGTGACTGACTGAATTCACATGTACTCTTTTGTGAATAATAAACATACAGAGAGGGAGATTGTGCTGATGTGTAGAAGGACCATAGATATTGTGGCTTACTCTGACATACATATCTGTATTTTATTTATGTGCAATTTAAGATTATTTTATTTGATTATCAAACTTTTTAAATATACTTTTTTCAGTTCACTCTTAACTAAAACGAATAATAAAATAAAAACAAGTATATAAAAACACTAATCCGAACAATACATTTGTTGCTGTGTATTTATTTTTACCAGCGGAAGACACACCTACCACATTTACATATATCTCTCTATCAATTTATCTATATGAGGTATATATTAATTTACACTATGTTCACACATTAAAAATTTATATATTAGTTTGAATCCAGAAATCCTAACGATATGCAGATTCAGCCTTTATTTATTTACTACTGAGTTAAAAACTTGTTTGCAGGGTGCAGCAGCACTGCACCATTGCCATTAGTGCATGGATGGCTGAATGATACGGAAGCCCTCTCAGTCAAAAACATGAATCAAATGAGCTGTCAAGATCAACAGAGAAATATTGATGTATAAAGGTGCGGCAGGCAGGTGGCCGACAGAGATCAAGGGCAGGTCAAATCCAACAGTCACCAGACCATGAAGTAGGCCTCCGACAGAGCATTCCTTTTACCCGATAGATTATTATGGATATAATTGTACACATTACGTTACAACAGTCCTACAATTTACAACGGGTTGAATGAAACATCCGTTTTCATGAATGCGTACATATGCTGATATAGACTCGATAGAACAGTAGAGAAACAGAATGTGCTTTTAAATGGCACACAACCACCAAAGTCCACGTGGGGAGCTGTGGTCAAAGTGTACAGCTGTGGGCCCATCTTGATATTTGTTGGTTGCAATGCAATCGTTCAAACCATAGATATATATATGGTTCAAACATCGGCGTAGAAACTGAGGGTGTTGTTGTCATAAAGCATTTCGATTATAATGGAGACTTTTTAAAAGCAACTATATAACCAAGATACCAGTTCGTTATCGTTGAACTCGAGTGATGGAGGTTTACCAAAGGTTTAACTCATACGATTTCGAGACGGATGAAAGGTTCCTAAAAGGGTTGTTGTTGGTGGACGGGTCCAGCACCTGTGGCCACGGAGCGCCTGGGCTGGAGATGAAATTATTTTATTATAACCGGTATGTTTTCTCAGTTAAGTGAGCCAAAAGCACATCCGTTAATTCAAAACGGTACAAACTATTGTCAGTACAAGTAAATATGTTTAGTTGAGTTGTTGAGTGATACATTTGTCACAGGGAAGTCTGGTTTTTAAATTTCATGTCAGCCATGACCTGATTCGCGGTTTAAACTGAACTCTGTTCTACTTCTGCTTCTGCCTGAGCGATTGTGTGTTGGATATAGCACTAAATTAACTTTTTTATTGCCAGGTTTGTTGAGCCCATCGACTCAGCAGGGTTCAAAGAATGGAGCGGCGGTGACCCTCGTGAGTTCGAAACCCAGAATGAAATGCCGTCAAGATCAGGACCTGGCACTAGCAGGAGTGACATTGAAGAGACGAGCAGAAATGACAGTGAAGAAACAGAGGCCACGATACTTTCGTTCAAGGATGTCATTAGACTTGTTCAGGCAGGAGAGACAGTCCCTGGGCAAGGGACGCATCTGGACATAACGCCAAGTAACAATAGCCCGACCCCTTCTCAAATGGAAAGGGTATTGAAACCATGGGAAATTCGCTGAATCGGTTATTCATTGCAATAACAATGATTATACATTTATGGCTTAATTTGAGTTTCCATGATTGTATGATAACACTTAGATACCGTTTGACTACTTGTATAGATCTGCACTATTTATCGAACTAGTTTGGCACAATATTTTGAATTTGCTTGCTACAGTATTTCAAAAAGAAAAAGTCAGCAAAACTTCCTGCCCGAGCATTCATTTAGACAAGAGGGGTGGACAGTGCAATAATGGCTTTCCACCCAGTTATACTATATAAAGTAAAGACTATTCCCTTCAACTCTATAGATTCCAGCAGTCTTCAGATATTCAAATATGATGCACTGCATGGGCACAGACAACAGATTGAATTACACAATTAAATACATTTATCTTTAATAAGCATAATCTAATTTCAACAAGTGTTTTAATTTATAACTCATTTGACACTGGTTTACAGCGCAAAGTATATCTAGATACATCACATCAGAAAAGGGACGAATCAGCATTTTAAGAATACAAAGTAGAATCCAGTGCACGTCATACAAGAAAAGGAGAAACCAAAAATCATGTGCCGCTTGAGATCATTACTGTAATGGACCAAAGGTGATTTCCGATGCCTTTATAAAGTAACCTGTTGAAAGAATAAGGCAAAGTGCATGTTAAAAATGTTTTTTGCATTAGACTCCATTTTCCAATCAGAACTCGTCTTGCTCCGCGTCTCCAGCTTCACCCTCTGTCATGGCAGAGGCGTCCTATGGGGAGATACACATCCAGTTAGCAGGATCATGCCAGGATGAGCCATAACTGACTGGCATCATGGGATGTATGTATAAACGCCATGTTGATGGTCGGCTTACGTCTGTTGCATAGAGTATTTCCAGAATCCTCTGCAGGGTGACGTCTCCCCCTCCTTCCGTCTGCTTCTCTTGGCAGATGAGCTCAATAGTCCTCAGCTTTTCAAGGTAAAAGTTTATTTCCTTCTCAGCAGTAGACCTAATTAATCTCAGCTCACTAACCTGAGGGTTAGAACCATACAATTAAGCAAATCCTCAATTCCATCATATACAGTGCAAGTGTATAGACTTGAAAGTCCACTGGCAATTGAAAGTGCCATCAGACATTCTCCAATGACGACACAATCAACTACTCACTTCGTTAGTAAGTGCTCCCATCTCCTCTCTTGCTCCAGGTTTCTTTGAGGGAACAGGCCGCAGTGCTTTGGCAGGGCTTGCCCTTGAGGGTGCTTAGATGTTAAATGCAACAAAAGGTTATTTTTGTATTTATGTCACAAGGAACCATCTCTACATTAGGAAATTGTAAATGAGGCACCCATTGATGCTTCTGTTAGGATCATCTACCACAACCAGAGAGGACATTACCAGTGCATCATTGCTAGTCAGCCAATCTACGAGAGATGGTTCAGGAACAGAGATCACCCTGTGTCTCCCCATACCTTGTCTCCCAAATCCCCCAAGTGCCAATCTTAGGACCTCTTAATAAATCACTTTACCAACACGACAAGCCGGTCTGTCAGCAGGTTGAATGACATTTTCTAAAGTAAACCAATCAGAAATATTTAGAAATAGGACACAGGTAATGACAAATACATATGGATATAAATTGTATACAAAATATGCAATTCTCACGAGCTGTGGCCTTGGCTTTAGCAGGAGCATTGGATGCTGAGGTAAACGCAGACGTCTCCTGTCCGTGGCGTGCTGCCACTGGGTCATAATCCCTCTGATCATAGTTTGCGTCAAAAAACTTCTTGAACCACTGAACAAACTCAAAGTTGTCCTGGAATTTTCCTTTAGTCAGTCTGTCTATAGGAATTATCTTCGAAAGTGGGTATAAAAGATCCAAGAATGAAAATACCCGTTTGGTTTTAACGGTTAATAATACCAACTCCAAAAGGCTAAACGCTTACCTTGTCAACTCCAGCCTTTTTAAAACTGTTTTGTAGAATTTTAAAATTCTGTAAGTATTCGTGTTCCAGTTTGGCGTTGAATTTCACTTTTTTTAGGGGGAGGCATCCAGCGAACAGCACATCCATGAATTGGCAATAAGCCGCACCTGTGGGGTAAATCAGTAGCCTACATTACTATGCAAAAACATAACACCTATCCAAATTACAACATATCCAGTGCAACCCGTGGGTAAAATAAGAATGTTATGGCTCCTTGGTAAAACTATTATCGCACCTGAACACAAATGCTCAATCTTGGAGTAGTTCATCTGTAAAGACACGTTGACCCAAGACAGCATATCATGTCGACTCAGGTTATCGTTGTTCACAGATGTGGAGAAAACGTTCACAGCCATCTGGAACTTCTACAGGTGATGGGAAGCACAATGTGGAGAATTATATAATGTAGCAAGTGTTCATCCACCACATTATTGAACGATCGTCCGCCTCGTATACGACGAGCCAACGGAGTAGCTCCTTCCTCGGCTCTACGCAGTTCCGTAAAAGCATGAAGACATTCTTGTACTTACTCGGTTCAACGTTCACTATGTTACAATGAATCCGACAGCTCAGCACTAACAATGCACAGCGACGATATCACCACACCAGTAGAGGGCTTAGGGAAAGTCAGATGAGTGGAAACTTCTGGACTGTCGCCTACTAGCTTCTACTTGATTCATTTATTAAACCTGTTGTCGACGCTGGAATTGTTTAAATAGACGAGAAGCACGTGGGTCGTCGTATTTTAATATAAAAACCCCGTTAGGGTCGGAGGGGATCGGGAATTGTAGCGTTATACCGGTCCACCACAACACACTTGCCAATCTCTTACTTCCTGTGAGCTGTGTTCCATGGTTAACAGTCCTCGGAGCGAAATATATGAACATGACAAGAATCACAGCGACAACTACAATGAATAGGCTATAGTTTAGGTCTCTTTGACCAAGCAATATACCCAAAACATGTAAATATGAAATGGATATCCCTCTATCGGAAGTCCCGCCCTCCAGCCGCTAAAACCAATGTAAGTGAAGTCTCTCTCTCTCTCTCTCTCTCTCTCTCTCTCTCTCTCTCTCTCTCTCTCTCTCTCTCTCTCTCTCTCTCTCT
>JAOPJL010000001.1:6449378-6464887 GCA_027123545.1 Trisopterus esmarkii
CGTTAGATTAGTCGACTAATCGATAAAATAATCGCCAGATTAATCATTTGATAAATAATCGTTTACCCCCAGCTCTAGTTATAGATAAATAGAGGTTAACCAATGAAGGACCAATGCATTAGTATTACTATTATTTTGGTCAAAATGTATTCCTTCATATTCTTAGAAGGATAGATGCAATCCTAAAAAGGAGCTACAATTGAATCAATATTTCTCACCAACAGGTAGACCCTCATACCTCAATGATCTGGTAGATGCCGTCCTTGTACGTGGACAGGCTTTTGTAGGAATTTTTGCAGAAGCAGCGGGTGAATGCGTGAAACGGCATGAGGGTCGCAGAGGGGATCTGCAGCACAAGACACAAGAGACATGTGGACCCATGCTGAGGCCAGGACACAGCGCACGCAGAGCGGAGCGCCCTCTTACCTCCGAGAACATCCCGTCCCCAAACCACTCCACGCGTCTCATCCCAGGGGGCGCCGACTTGGTCTTCCAGGGCACGACCATCCCGGGCCACAGGGGGAGGCCCTGCAGACCCCCCCACACCAGCTCTCCGGCCAGGAAGCCCTTCCCATCCTGCCAAGAAGGAACCACTCAGTCCTGTTCTCGCTCAGTCCTGTTCCCGCTCAGTCCTGTTCCCGCTCCCATCAATCAGGGAGGTGCCCCCCCCCGCCCACCACCTCCTTCCTCCTCTTAAGATCTAAACACGTATATAACAAGCCGTTTTCCCATATGTTCGCCGTCTTTTCTCCGCATTTGTAGAGCAGGAGGTTCGACCGTGATCCATCCGTTCATTTAACTGCAAGTTTCAATTTAGACAGCGGTCTTAGCATGCGTTTATCAGATAATATTTGTCTTACCTGATAGGCTTGGACCCGTCTCAAATTCCGAGGTGTAATCTTATGGGGATCTTTCACCTGAAAGCCCAGCCACAAGAACCAGGTGGCACAGTTTGAGTTGAGAAGCATACAGTGAGCCTTCACGTTTTATACAATGAATTTACACATGATGAAAGACCCGGCCTCTTTCTTTCCATGGCCACATGGACTAGAACGAAAGCCGGCACCCAGTGAAAGAGAGCAGAGGCAGGCCTACCTCCGCGTTTTCATAACCAGTCCTATCAGGGAAGGTAACCAGCGCGTAAGCAGCGTAACCAGCTTTTAACTGGAACCTTAATCATTCGCCAATATAATACTTGATTGTTGAGACATGGAAAACATGCATCTTTCTGTGATGCCTCCTTGTTTGATGTGTCGCTGATCTGCATATGAACTGAGAGGAGCACCAAACCCCCCTAACTCAAGACTCAGACCCAAATATGTGGATTGCCTACGTTGTTTTGACCATTTAAGTCGAGATTCGGACCAGGATCGTCCAGAGATCGACTGTACTAACCCACCCTATCACCGACGCTTTGGTTTTCCTTGATAGTAGCCTGATGGAGAATTGTATGAATAAAAAATTATATCTACAAATAAATCGCTTTGTCCGGTATAACCAACAGGGACACTTAAGGCCATGACCTGTATCACAGTGCTTCCATGTGAATCTATAAGCGGATGTTACAGTGGGATTGGTCCGGTAGGATATGTGAGTTCACCTACCGACTCATCATCGGACACCCGTCCCCTAAGACATTAAAAGTATCCCAGATTTAAGCTGACCAAACATGCCAAAGCTCCCGTGTATTCCCAACTGATATATTTTCATAGCCAATATTTATAAAATAAACTTGGATTTGCATCTCAAATAAGCTAAACATACCCTACCTCTTGACTGGAGATGAGTCCATCCGTGTCATCGCCAATATTTGCTTCTTAGAAGGAGAAAAAAAGAGACAACATTCTCAAAACTGTGCATTAAGGATATTTTGCATTGATTACCCCTTAATATAATTGCTTATCTAGATGTGAATCCAATAGTATATATACATCATTTGATAGTTTAACATTAATAACTTTAGTTTTTACTCAACTACAATGTTCATTCGGTGATATCAAATATTCTAATAATACAAACAACCATTTAACAGATTAAAGATATGCATCATTATCATTAATATTTGTAAGAGTTGAAACAAAGAGAGACTAAAGATACATCTAATTTTAGTGGTGTACCACATTCTGTATTCATTCTCGTGGTGGTCAAATTCAATTAAATTATGCGACAAATATTATTTAAATTAAATGATCTCAGTATATTCTTACGGGTGAGCTTGGTCAGGAGAACTGTGCATGGCTTAATTGTCCCATTAAGGTAATTCACTGGTAGAAGAAAAGAAAACAGACATTGGTGTATTCATTTTAAATGAATATTAGTGAAACAAATAAACTGTCAAAATCATAATTTCTATGCAGAATGTAATCATATTAAGCACAGTTATCTTGTCAACTGTACTAAAGATTGTATAATATTGGCATGAATAGGCTTAAATAATTATAATCTATGGATTGTTTTATTAATAATAATTTTATTGGTAGGCTGCTCTTTCATTATAGACTAGCTAAACAAAGGCATTGGTTATAACTTACTTTTATTGAAATCGATTAAAGGTCAGAGTGTAGGATTAAATGGCCTTTAGCGTTGGTGTTGCAGATTGCAATCAGCTGAATATTTTAATGGGATTATACACCAATGTAACATACTTATGAAAATAACATTAAATTTCTGCCAAGTTTGTTCCAATTGATGCCCATCAATCATACACACTGCAGCTTTAATACTAGGGTAGGCAATCTATTTTAGAAGTATTTTTGGTTTTCATATTCAAATTCAAGCTTACTCTGGCTGTTTCTCCAAATTGCCTACCAAAGCTTTAAAAACAATTTTGTCCGATGTTTTGACCAGAATAGAGTTACACCATTAAAAGATCATTCTGCCCATTACGATATCACTAATCACAACAAAGATCAAGATCATATACAGAGGCTATGGCAGTTTCAGTCTCTGAACTCACCTGATACACTACGATCATTTTCCATCTTTATGCCATTCCGGACAGGGGAGATACTAGTGCCCTCAGAAATAGTGTTGTCCAAACCCTCCACCATGATCGAATCTCTGTCTTCCGAAAACAATATGGCATCTCCGCTTGCGATGGCCTAAGACAAGACGCATGGAGCATGTGTCAATACATAACAAATGAGACTCCTTAACAGACAAATCTAATCGTATTCGTATTTGACCTTCACGTACCTGAGCATAGACTATCTCGGCCTCGAGTGGAGGACAAGGGAAGGACAGCAGGCTCAAGACCACCTTCCTGAGGACGGAGGAAGAATCCCTGTTTTTGAGAACGCCGGCCCAGTGCTTCTCCAGTGAGATGGCAGAGGTATCTTGGGGTTCTTCAGCTTCTTTCTGTTCTTCTTCCTGCTGCTGGTACTCCAGAAGCTCTTTGGTGAGCTGGTTCACCTCTCCTTCAGTGCTGCAGACTCCCAGCCTCTTTCCCAGTTCTTCTACGGCCGTGTCTGTTAGTTTGAGTTTGCTCTCGGGGTTCAGGAGCAGCGCCATGCTCTTCAGGATCCTGTCACTTAGTGGCACCTGCTTTGCAATGTGACCTGTGAGTGTCACATAGAATGACAAGACCTGCGTAAGAGGCTCATCCAGCTCTTCCACGGCTGAACCCCCAGCCAGGAGGTCTGCCTCTGACTGGTGAAGTGTCTTGTCTGTCAGGATACGGGAGTCGTGCTCCTCGAGGAAGCGTTCTGCAGCCTGCGGATTTAGGAAGTGGGCGGCATAGGTGTGCAACAAGCTGCTGGCTTTTTGTAAGATACGCAACAGGTCTGCGCCTGTATCTCCATCATGCTTCTCTAGATTATTTTGGAAAGCCTCAAGAGGCTTCAGAGCCAGAGCCAGGAATTTAAAGGTCGCCTTGAGGTTTGCGTCCTGCAGCATGACACAGATTGGCTTGACTTTTTCCTTGTCCTTACTGCAAGAATCAAAGAAGGAAACCAGATCTGGCCATGTTTCCAGCATTTTCCTGACTAATAGACTAAAGTTAAGGCAGTCTCTGCTAGGATGATATGAGTTGCTGTCAGCATTGTTTCCAGAGGCGAACAGATCCTTTAAACAATCAATCTCCATGGAGGTGGACGTGAAATAGGCGTGGAGGTCTGAAATGATCTCCTGAACCGAACCGGAGAGGGCAGTGACCGCGGCATGGCAGGCAGCATCCGCCATCTTATTCAGATCTCCGAAGGCAACCAAGTTTGGGTTGAGCTCCCTGAGCTGTGAGCAGATCTGCTCAGAGGAAGCACCATTTCCATCAACATGAACAGCAGATAGATTCATCAAGGGAAGGCCGAATCTCTTCATGGCCTCCACCACAGCGACTCCTCCTGTTTTCTTTGGTTCTCCCCCTGCTTCTTCTGCAGGAGAGGGCAGAACGTCCAGTAGCCTGATATGGTGAGTTGCAGAGTCCATGTCGAAGAAGCCAATGAGAACTACAGAGACAATGACCGCCTCCTCCAGTGTCACCCCGCCGTACACGTACAAGCAGTACGGTGTTTGCTTGCAAATCGATAAAACGTCAGTTGGGAACTCCAATCCCAGCATATAGCGTGCAAAGTCTCTGGACGGCTGGTCTCCACCAGAGGAGCTAGACGAACAGTATTTGTTTATGAACTGCACGACAACCTCGCTACAGGGCAGCGGCCCTGTATTTAGGGCTTGAAGTTCAAGTTTGGCTTTTTGGGCCCTTTTCTCGTGTTTTTTTGTGTTAAAGTGTCGGGCTAGATCCAGGATGCCTTTGCGATATGTCAACAGGTCTGTGCCACACACACTGCAGTAAACATAGAGCTCTCCATGTTTGCTGGGCTCTGCCCAACTGTAGGTTTCCTTCCACTCCTCAGTGTAGGGGAAATTTTGGCCGTCAGGTTCCAGTCTCCAACTTGTAGCTAAGTGAAAGGGTGAAAAATAACAACTTAAAAATGCATAGATAAAAACGTATCACAGAAATAAGACACCATTCTGAATCATTCAATCAATTGAACAACCAATAGCAGCCATGTTTTTCCTTCTGCTCACAACTGATGCTTGTCTGACTCCAAGTCCGGATAGCCATATTAATTTAACGATCCTACTTTTTACATCTACTACAGTGCATGCACTAGACCAGATGTTTCCTAAAAATGTAAGGGGACCAAATGAATGATATAAGGATGCAAGTGATTGAGCAACAAGGCTACTCTTTGACATGATTTAAAACGTGTTTGGACACGAAAAGAAGTCTGTAGCCCAATAATTATATCTGCTTGTATTATTGCAGCCTCCTTTGGGAACTCCAAAATGTAAATCAAAATATGTGGATAATTGGGTACAGCAGGCCTACCTCTTTTGGGGGAACTCATCAGGATATGCACGAGACAGATTTCCTCACCCCCACGTGATTGGACTGGGTCATAATCCATATCTTTGGAGTTTTCTTTAAAAAACGTCTTGAACCACTTCAAGAAGGCGAAGTTTGCTTTGAATGAGCCGGTGACCAGTTCATCAACGGGAATTACCTGACAAAAAGACAAGTGTACAGTATGCAATGTTAAATACATGTAGCCTAATGTGTTTTTTCTTTTTTTTAAAGTACCTGCTATAACTCGTCTATTACACAACTAGAAGAGAAAAGGGCTTTTGGCTTGTTCTGATTAGAATGTTTGTTCTAAAACCCATACACTGCACACAAGCAACAGTCATCTCTGATATTGGTGGTCAGTGAAATTATACTGATATTGTCCTTTAAACCTAATCACACAGCAAAGAAGGAAGACCAGAGTTGTAATGACAATCCTCCTGTTTTTATTAAGAAATGTATTAAGTATTAACCTTGGTAATGCCGCTCTTATCAAATGCTTCCTTAAGCAGATTGTAGTTGTGCCTGAATTCCTCCTCGTGCTTCGCCTGGAACTTCACTTTGCTCATGTCGAGGGAACCTGGGAACAGCCAGTGCATGAACTGGCAGTGAGTGGCACCTGAAGAAAACACACACATGTTGAGAAGGTTGAGCGGACGTTTCCAATTCAAAGAGGGAAAGATAAATTGCTATCAATTGACGGCTTTACCTGAGCATGTCTGTGACACATGATTAAATTGCACTTTTAGTGTGTTGTTCAGCCATCTTAGCAAGTTATAGCGGCTGCATTTTTCCAAGAGCACGAGGTCATTGGTTGCCATCTTGCAGTTTGCTGTAAAAGAAAGATACAATGCTATTATTTTCCACGAACATTCAATGACATTAATATTCTATTTCTGGCTCTCGAATATAGTCCCATTCAATCTAAGTCTAAAGTTGCATATTTTCATTGAGTTGATTGTTAATGATGTATCGTGTACAAAGCACAGTGTGACACTTTTTTTTTTTGTCACAGCGTAATTATATATTTTTATATTGGTAGACGAACGATTGGCTGCTCGTTTGTTAGATCGACTTAGCCAGCTGTGAGGGTATCTCCAGTGGTAAATCACACGAGATGAGGAACGTCAGGCATGGAGGTGCTGGCTTGACTCATCAGGATGCTGGATCCATGGCTTGTCATAGGTCACCCCAAAGGACTTCCACATTGCTCTATTGGGGCTCCCCATGTCTGTGGTAATGTTAAGCACATGCAGCCCTACAGACACCGCCTCTTCAACAATGCAGACTATGATGGGCCGGTAAACTGCGAGGTTGGTGGAATTGCTGCTAAGGTGGTAAGCCACAACTTGTTTCTGTGTAGTAGCTTAGGCCAGCAAAAACACCAGTGAATGTGTCGCTTGTCCTTTTGTGGTCAGGCAGCGTGATATTGCCAAATAGCCTCACCGTTCCCATATAGAGCTCCATGACTGGAGTTATAGACATCTCATCTAAGGAGAGCACACACTCTCCGTATCACTCATACCACCTGCCTTCAGCCTCAGCATCTCAAACACTTCCCCAAAAAACCTGGCTGCAGCTTTATATGCTGTATCCTCCTTTGCACCATGCGGATGTTAGACAGTGGAATCTCAATCTGACGGTTTTTGACGGTTTTTATAACCAGTGGTGCCAGCGGTAAATTTTATTTTGTATTGCTTTTTAAATTGTCTCCATTCCCAACTGTATTCCTCCCCTTTTCCCCATGTGTGTGAACTTCTGGCCACCTAAATTGTTACTTTTTCTTGGCGCCAAATGTATTATTTTTTGTTGTGCAAGCTCTGCTCTCTGCTCTGCTCTCTGCTCTGCTCTCATTAATTCCTCCATTTAGAGTTGCCTTATCAGGTCCTGCACGGTCGCCCTATCAGTCCCTGGCAGTCTGGTCCCTGGAGCACCTGGCCCTGGCAAAGATGTTTCTTTACTGCTGGCCCCTGACTGACGGGACCTCGGCACACACATCCCTGGATCACCACTTCGCCACCTCTGGCGAAGTGGCCTCTTGATCGCTCACCCTGTCTCCTGTCATGTCCCTTTCATTGCCCTCAAAATCCACCTCAATCTCTGTAACAATAACAAGGTCATGTTGCTGTTATATGTATTTTGCCATTGCATTTGCCAAGCTGTCCTCTCCAATGTAAGGGTACACTACACTCCTATAGAAAATAAACTAAAGCGAAACATTATTGTGACGTGAAATCAAATCATCCACTGCAATCAGAAACCAATAAAATGTAAGTACATCTACTGGCAATGGTTAATTAGGTAGAAATGTGTAGATTATCTACATTTTGCATGCAAATCCTCAGGGAATCCCTGACCTCTGGTCGTTTTGAAGCTGGATGTACTAATAGGAATAATGTAATAATCTCACTAGGAGTGTAGTCTGTCCTTGAATAAAATGAAATGGGGGATATTGTTAAATGCTTGTATCATCAGTTGAATTGGGAGTCATATGTGTGGTCCTTTTGGATTGGTTTCCTCCTCTCCGGCTTAGGCTGATGAATGAATATTGTTGGACAGCATCTGACCTCAACTTCAACTGGCCTCCTGTTGTTGTGGCAGTGAATTGGTCATTTTCAAAGTGTACCTGTAGGTGGGCTTGCAAGATCAGTTCTCATTGCACTTCAAATATAATCGAAAAGTCATAATTCTCTACACTTAGAAATATGATGCCCTTTGAAATGCTACCAAGTGATGTCACCTGTGTGAACATTACTTACATGACATAGTTTTCAACTGTTGGGGGCCCCTGTCATTTGCAGGGAATGACAGCTGATCATTGCCTTCCATCTCTTCGTGAGCTCTTGGTCCTTTGGGAAGCCATACATTCGGTAACCCTTCTCGGAATGATTGAAGCATCCAAATGCTGAACAGCCCACCATGCTATGACCACTGATCTATAAAATGTTATATGTAACCAATGAACTATGACACCATTGAATATCACAGAGAGCAGGTGATAATCTTTCCTCAACCACTTGTGCCCTCTGACTTTTGAGAATAGGTAAGAGGTCAGAGAGAGAACATGACCAAACGAGGATCCTCCCTCCTTTATACAAAAATACTTTGGCACTATTTTGTCATCTATCTCTACAATTTATTGACTGTCTTACTTGCTGCTGAAACACCCCGATTTTCCCCCAGGGGATTAATAAAGTATAATCTTATTTTACGTGGGCGAATTGATCAATTTTGACTCTTCAAATTGATTGATTCATTGACTGTTTGATAACAATATCTGCCTTTAAACACAAGCCTCCCTGTTCGGCATTTAAAAAGAACTGTACACAAGAAGCATGTTTTTGATAGCACTGTACTATTTTGAATAGGTTCGTGATGGTTTATAATCTAAAAAAAAAACATTTTGGGAAACACTGCAATAGAAGAACGTGACAGCGCGGCGTGTTTTCGAACTAAACGGACTTACGTGAAACACGGGACCAGCCCGCTAGCGAGCAACTCTTCTCTCGCTATGGCTCGGGCTACACACTATAAACCAGGAGTAGAAAGGGCTCTACCATGATGGTACAATGGGTAGGTTCTACTATTCTCCCTTTAATTTACTCGGAACTGTCATAGTGTGTGGCAGTAGGAGATACTGCAAGCCGTCCCCAGATATATTATCCATTATGCTATGTTCATGGATCTTGGAGAATGGTCAAAAGTATAGCTCCAGGCTACATGCTGCTCGACTTTCTCCTCGAGTCAACCATGCTGCTATTTCTCCTCCCCTTTTACAATGTAAAGCATGAAATCTCGCGGGGTGAGGTTTTCCCGCGAACGCAATGTGCATACATATCCTTTCCACCCTGTTAGAAAACTAGAGATTATTAGAAATGTAACATGTTTTGTTTCCCCAATACGCTCGGCCGTGCATATAATTCCCGTTTCAATCTCCCCCAACCGGCTTGACCACTCTGTAGTGAGAGCTTAAACGGAACCATTGTGGTAATAAAGATACAAACTGCTAACCAATGTATACTTGCTTTACCAGACGTTTTTTAATGATTTATGTAAATACCTGTTCTAGTATGATACTAAACCCCCGATACGCTCTCGTCCTCTCAACGGTTGTAAACAGACAATGCACTCGCCTTTTATGTAATAACAAAGAAACTACCACCGCAAAGAGTCCCGGACAGAGTAGCACCCGCTGGTCCCAGAGAGCACAACTTAAAACCCTGCAGGAGACTCAGTCTTCGTCTTACAGTGGCACACAGTTCTGCTAAACAGGACCCGATAGAAACGATTAAGTGGATACTGCTGGCTACTTTATACGTGCAGTATATCTCACGACATAAAAAAAAAAAAATCGTGCGGATCATTAAACGCAACAAAGCGCAGACTCACCTCCCTCCCGTGGTAGAAGCTGTCCCTTCCTCAGGACCGGACGAGTTCTGCACGCCGGTTTGTTCTCAGCCCGGTGCGCGGATAGGTCTCTCTCGGCGTGACGCCCCGTCCCCCCCCGCTGTGCTGGCTCGTGATTGGACGAGCTCTGCCCGGACGGGCTCGTCTTTTCGTAGATCACGTCAATGGTCGGAGGCCTAGCAGCCTCGGCCCGGGCGCAGGTTAGCGGGAAGTCGTTGAGAAATTTCGATGATCGAAAGTCACATAATGTGACATTTCGGAGGATAAATAAATTCGGGGTTATTGTCGAATTCGGGCCACATCCCGATTTAGGTGAACGGAGGGCAATATGTCAAACGTTAAGCATTAAAACACGAACATAAAGTTTTGCCCGTACGTTTCGACTGCGAAAGCGTTTCGATTAGAAAATACGTGAAGCTCGAACCGGCTGGACGAGCCCCCCGGCGCGCCTTTAACACCGACTTAGTTCTCATCGTGGCCACGGCGATGCTATTATTTAGGTTAGTGCCGATAAGAGTATAATTCAATCCGGCAATCAAAAGTATCGAGTAGCGATGGCGCAGTGAAGGAAACGAACAAGGAAAACAAACAACTAAATTAAACAGGGTCCAACATGGCGCCGGGGCCACTATTGTACGATTACATTCAGGGCGTTAGCATACGCATTTACCCAAAGCGACTTACAATAAGGAGGCTACATTTGGCCGTTGGCACAGTAAGGATGTTCATAGGAGTGCCTAACAATTACTAGTTTAACCCATCCCCCGCATCAACAAAGATTTGATAGGCTTTGATAAGATGTAGGTTTTATGACCCCCTAGTTTGAGAGCTGAAGTAGACCTACTCACTGTTCTATGCGTTAGTGCCGAGCCGTCAGCCTAATGCACGGCTAGTCCCCCCACCACAGTAAAGCTGGTTTCATATTGGGCGGCAACATTTACATCTGATTTCCATTGCCGAGTTAATTTGTTTTTATGCAAACAAGTGCCTACAGCTTTCCTTTTAAATCGGAGAGGCCGAGCATTAATTGTATTGTATTTTTGCCGTCTCAACTACAACACGTGTCAATGATATGCTTGGATTTATGAAAAAAAAAAAAAAACTTTTCAACATTTACTTGTAATACGTATAATATAATGCAAGATGTTATAGCAACCATTTCCTTGGTTTGAGAGACAACTTCTTGCTCCGAACGGCAAGAAACGCTGACGTCATCGCAACCCGCTGGGTCTGGCGCGATCCGCCCCCATGTCCGCCCCCCCCCCTCCCCTTCCGGGGGCCTCTGTTTCTGATTGGTCCGTCACACACGTCACCCCTATCTTTGATTCTACTTTCCGACTATTTATCACGTCGTTTATTTCCACTTCCAGGTGAAATCCCCGACGAAATTTAGAGCATGCGCAGGACGTGAACTCCCAATACGATACGACCGAGTACACATGCGGGTAGATAGCCGACTATGACCGGCTCAAGCCCAGCTATCGTATCGACATCGTTAATCCAGTCCTGAGTCCATACTTTTGGCGAGTCCATACTTTTGGCGAAGCAGATAGAATAAAACTGTTTACATGAATCCAATCTTTATTCAATACGTTCATCACACGATTATGCTCCAGCATGTAAACACAGTCAATGTATGCAAAATCACTCGACTGGTCGAAAGAATAGCCTAATAGGTGCCAGTTATTAAAAAACAGCAAGGCAATAAACAAATAATTCGGGATTGCCAGATCTACTTGAATGAATGATTCATGGCGTCTTGTCAACGTGGAAGCAAAACATGTCTTTAATAGCCAAACGAAATGTCTCTGCAAAGCTGGGCAACATGTGACCAGGAGTCGTCAAACTGCTTAAATATCTTCTTTGACGTGTCACCTCCAATTAACCTGAAAATTCGTATTACTTTCTGAACATTGTTGTGTTCAACTTTAATATCTTCTATGACTTGTCCCTTTTACTGTTCATCATCTACAACATCTTCTAATGTTCATTAGTTCCCTTTCGAAAATGTATGTGTTTATATTTTTATTTAAATATATATTTTTTGGAATAAGTGCAAGTATATTTTTGGCATAATTGTTGCTGTAAATGGTAGTTGAGATGTTGATGGGAGAAATAAACAATGTTGAACCCCTCAGCCACAACATAGGTAAGCTATTGGCACGTATTTGCATTAAACAAATGATCACGGAAATGAAAATCAAAGGATGTAAATATGCCGAATAATACAATGAAACGTTTGTTTTATTGGGTGGTATTTTAAAGACAGTCTTACAAAGCCGGACATTGCAAGACCAATTGGCAAATGCGTGCCAGAGCAAATACACCATTAGCTTGCTGATTTGTCATGAATTGCTACATCGTGTTATAATAGTTTAAAAGGATTATATATCATCGACTAATAATGTTGCATTGTGTTAAAGTGAGCCCTTCCCAGTAAGTAGGCCGGAGACTTGAGAGTTTGAAAAGATGAATACTAGTGTTCAGTCCACTGTGCACTGTGCAGCGGTCGTGACGCTAACTAGTGTTGGGTGGTTGGGTGGTGTGTGGGGGGTGTTCTGTGAGAGTTGTGATGGAAAATTTCATACGTTACTACCTTTTAGTCATATGGGCTTCGTTTTCCATGCTGTGTATTGTCTTGCCATCCTGCTCACCACCTCACCACTGAGCAATGTGGTCAAAATGTTAACCCATGTGCTCTGGTCAGCTGTCCCACCTTCCTCTGTGGCATCTGAATCTGTTTCTCTGTTTGTATGTGTCATTTAGCTAGGTGTTGTCTTTCTTGGCCAGGGCTCATTTGTAAAAGAGACTACTGTCTCAATGTGACTACCCTGGTAAAATGTAAAAAAAAAAGTAATAACCAATGTTTATAACATGTGAACAATATGTATTATATGGCAACCCAAGAAGGAAGGAACCATGTAATACTGCAATAATAAAATGATATGCCCTTTATCTCAAAAAGCAAAACTCATTCACAACTTAAGTAACTGTCGTGGTGCATTGTGGGTATGCTTCTTGAATAGCTGCCAGGTATGATCAGATGTGTAAAAGCAGCGTGGCTGAGCGGCTGTCAGTCTGGCTGCAGGGGGTTCCTACCAACATGTCACAGCCAATCAGGAACAGAAGGATGGGACTTGGACCGTGCTTGGGCAGTAGGGGGCATGTTCCTCATACAAACACAAACCTAGGGCAATGGGACGGGTAAGATAAACCAGCATTGGTCCTGCATCAACAGATCCTATGCTATCCTATAATAAAGATACTAAGGATATGCTACAATATGATAGCACTTTTTACAATGGTTGCTGCTAGCATCAAAAGGTTAACCCTGATAGCAAAAGATGTCAGTTTAAAGTAAAGGATATTTCTTGGCCTTGAAAGTGTATTGCTTATCAACTGGGTAATCATTTTATGTGCTGTTTCAGAGTTAGGCATAAAGGATCCAGTTGGATATTACGAATATATATATATATATATATATATATACACCTGCCTTTATGTAGAATTAAGCCCTGCAGCATGTAAATAGAAACTGAATTTTCTACACATTTAATGGGCTGTGTTAGTGGTAAATTAATATTTAATTTCTGAAGCGAGAGTCATTAGTTAGTTTATTTAGTCCAGTGGAAGGTGAAGGATCACATTCACATTGTTTTCGTGGCTCAATCTTGAGGACCATTGTCAAGTTGCAAACAATCTCCTCACTTCAGCATTTACTTAGTGGTGGGGAAATTCGCTGGGGCTTGTGTAATGTACAGCTTGAGATTTATGGAAATGAACTGCCAGGTACGTTTTCTCAGTTTCCGGAGGGTAACTTGCTTGTGGTTTCAACTGTAGCTTCCTCTCTAAAGCTCTGTCTTTTATTTTGCCACAAATTCACACATGAATAGTCCATAAACAAGGACATCAAGTATCATACACCTCACGGGTGAAGGTTTCTCACCAATAAAACACACACTGTATGGAAACAATTAAGTGCCTAATCAGGCTGCGAGTTCAGCCAGATGCAATAGATATTGTACAAACTGCACATATGCGAACATGCAGCCATGCACATAGCACAGCATTCAGGTTAATTTGCCTATGCAGCTGAACTCCATTTCCTTCCGCTCCTGCTCGTATGTTCTCTGGTTCAAGGTCCCATTTGCAGAGAGAGGGATGGCCCGGGAAGGACGGTGGTTGCACCTCTGTTGTGCACATGTTGACACTAATCCCGTGTCAATCCAATTCGTGTGGCGAGCGAACGAGCACACTTTGCAGGGGGGTGGGGATGGGCATCCCAGAACCAGACCTCTGGCCCTAATCTATTCGCCATTGTCCCTTCCCCCCCGCCCCCCCTCCCTACTCTCGTCATGATTAACCAGACCCGTGGCCCTCTATGGTCCGTCGTTTCCTGTTACTTAGTTACCAGTTGCCATGATTCGCCTGGGCCGCTTGTGTTTCCATGGTGACTGTGCCCATTCTGTCGTCTCCTGGCTGCCTCGTGGCTCTGCTGTCCCAGTGGCCTGTAGCCACCCCGGGCCCTGACCCACCGTCCGGTGCCTCCCCGCCCCCGTGCCTGATGGTCCCATAAGGCTGTCAGTGTGTGTTCATGTCGCACCACAGTCCCCGCGCCCTGCCAGGCGCACGCTGTCGGCCAACCCCTGGATGCTCCGCGCCGTGACAGAGTAGCTTTGAGTGCTCGGTTGAAAATAAACCATTGTATTTCTGTATTTCCCTTTATAATCACTGTAATTGTCCCATGCCATGAACAATGTTGGTGATTAAATATGGGACATAAAAAATGTGAGTCGTAAATTATTATTATTTTTTTTATATAAATGTTGAGCCTATGTTAGCTATATAAAATAAATAAGATTTTTCCTGATGTGGTAATGAATAGATTTAGGAGGAGTCATTTATTTGATTTGTGTAGGATATGTCCGGACAGGATAGGTGCACAAAGAAAGACGCAATGCCACGTTTGTCCGTCAGGGGGCAGTAGTGGTCCCGTTGTCGCTCAGTGACTTTATCAAACAAACCTTCGCACAGGACAGGGGGAACTCATCACCGGAGTAAGGCTAATTACATCTCCCTGCTTTGTCTGTTAACAATGTTTTTAGTCATCAGCAAAATTGGAAAGACTATTTTTAGTAGTTGCAAATATCAGCTGCTTCCCACAGAGACTACTATTAAAGTGTATGCCTAATATACCCATGGACTTAATATTTAATGTTTCCACTGCGTCATTTCCATGAGAGACAGGTAGCTCACAATAGCCTACAACAGACAGCGACGGAGTTTGGAGATGCAACATGTTAAAATAATAAATTAAAGCAAATCATATATGTTTACAACTACAGAGACAATGATATAGAAATATACTTAGGCTATATATTTGATCACATACAATTCCACCTCAAAGGTTAGACTCATAAAGGAGCCAGCACTCTGACCCTCCATGGTAGGGCTCGTTTCCCCCGTGGTGGAGGACTGCTCTGGGTGGGGGATGGGGAGCATAATTACAGCAGTTTTGCCTCATTAGGAGTGAGGGGGCGTGACTGTCCCTACAGGTCCGACAGCTGAACCACACGGCAGCGGTTACAGGGGCAAGCGAGTCACTCTGCTCGGAGCGGACCCGAGCCTGCTTTAGTAATATCACAGCACTTTATACTAGAATGTATCGGCATTTGCTTATTGTTCGTGTGTGTGTGTGTGTGTGTGTGTGTGTGTGTGTGTGTGTGTGTGTGTGTGTGTGTGTGTGTGTGTGTGTGTG
>JAOPJL010000001.1:6580549-6608607 GCA_027123545.1 Trisopterus esmarkii
GTGTGTGTGTGTGTGTGTGTGTGTGTGTGTGTGTGAGTGTGTGTGTGTGTGTGTGTGTGTGTGTGTGTGTGTGCGTGCGTGAGTGCGCGTGTTTGCGTGCGTGCGTGTATGCGTGCGTGTGTGCGTGTGTGTGTGTGCGCTCCTCTCTGCAGTTGTCCGTGGCGGTCTGCATCGGCTTCCTGGGGGCCTGGACCCCCTACGCCGTGGTCTCCATGCTGGCCGCGTTCGGTGACCCTGATTCCATTTCCCCCGTGGCGTTCGCCGTGGCGGCCATACTGGCCAAGATCTCCACCGTCTACAACCCCGTGGTCTACCTCCTGTGCAAACCCAACTTTCGTAAATGTCTGTACAGCGACACGTCCTCCATCCGGCAGAGGATCTGCCGAGGGAGTCCGCAGCCGGACCCCAGGCAGCGGCCCGGGTCCCCCTTGCAGTGCCGGGACCACAAGGACACCAGCGTCTCCACGCGCTTCTCCAACGGACAGCCGGAGGGCTACGGCGCGTGCCTGGACTACTCTGAGGACGGGTGCACTCAGTGTCCCCGGGCCACGCCCCGGCCGACCGCCTGCGTGCTGACCGGCGCCACGCACGCTGAGGTGGCCGTGTGCCGACTCCCAGCTGGAATGCAGGCGGACTTCCTGTAGGGCGTCACGGTCTCCTCCTCTCTGTTGGGAGTGACAGTGGAAAAACCCTCGCAAGCGCAAGATTTACAGATCACAGCTCCGTGGGCCTGAGCAGCCAAGAGCACTGTGAACGGGTGTGTTGTGTATCCGTTGCGGTACGTCAACACCTTGACAATGGCGGCAGTAGCTCAGGAGGTAGAGCGGGTTTGCTGGTGACCTCAAGGTTGCTGGTTCGATCCCCGGCGCCTCCTAGCTAGAGTGTCGAGGTGTCCCTGAGCATGACGCCTCACCCTGACTGCTCCTGACGAGCTGGCTGTCTCCCTGCGTGGTTGACTCTGCCGTCGGTGTGTGAATGTGTTTATGAATGGGTGAATGTCAGTCAACACTGTAAAGCGCTTTGGTTAAAACGCTATATAAATGAGGCCATTTACAATGCAAAACTACAGTATTCCTGGGGACCACTGCCGTGGTACCTTTTGGACCTTTACACATTCCATGGTTGTAGTCTTTCTAGGTACAAGCATATTTATTGGATGATGATCTCATAGAGATGAGATGCATTAGCAGGGCTGATTATTAAAACAAAAGAGAAAATGTAGGTTGTGTAACGATGTGATAAATCTGATTGAATCTATAGAATTATCCTATAGATTATACAGCATCTTTTACTGTTGCAAGAAAAAAAGCTCACGGAAAGTGAAACCAATAAATTGTGAACAGAAAAATATTCACTCAACATCAGTGCAACAGGTTACCGTAGTGTATTGTAATGTTAGTGTTGTTACAGAATGTCTTTGTCTAACTGAAAGAAAGTCAACGTGTGTGTCAGCAAAGCTTTTTTATATTAGTTTAAATCTTAAATTCCAGTTTCATAGTGAACATGATGCTTCATCCCAAAAAATAAAGAAGACATGGGGACATCGGGACCACCATGGTTTTGTACAATGGAAATGTAAATTGAATCAGTGGAGTCCAATAAAGGAATTTGTGATAATGAGCTGAATAAAGATGTTGTACAGAAGGAGCTCTTGACATTGTGTCCCGTGGTTATTCTGTTTGAATCAAAGGAAAGTTAATTTGAAATCAAATTAAAATCAAGTTTGTGTCCAGCTATAACTGAGGTTGCTCAGAAGTCTAACCAAGTATCCTTTTCTATTGCATCCCTTTCACCAGACACAGACATGAACAGATTTGGGCATTTATATGTATATATATATATATGCATGATTTTTATTATATATATATATATATATATATATAAACAGAGCGAGAGAGGACTTCTTTATGGATGCATGCGTATTCTGTTATTCTTTCATGCTCTCACACATTATATTATAGCAAAAACCGTTCAACAAGATATATCACAATTACACATTCTGTCAAAAAGAAAGCAAAGGTTGAAACGAAGGGCAACCAAATCTGGCAGGTCTTAACCAAACAGGGTAATACTGCCCCCTCGTGTTATAAGTGAGACATTCTACCCATGACACAAGTGTCCTCGATGACTGCGGTCGTTGTAAATGCTGCATTAATATCAATAAATATATATACATTTCTAGATGTGTACAATTTAACTATCACAGATGGCCGATGGCAGTGTGGCGGAAAACAACAAAGACTAAATTGTGCCTCACCTCCTGAATCCAGGTAAATAAAACACGGCCCCCATGTTCCGGTTGACAGGTAAACCTTCAGCCTGGAAGGAGTCGTAATGAAGCCACGCCCACCGGCCACTCTGTAGAACTAGAAGCAGAAAGCAGTCAGAGGCGCTGACTACTTTCTGCTTCTACACCAAAGTAGCCAGAGCCGATGTTGGCACTATACATGTGATGTGTTCCTAATGTTATCTTAAATTTTGTGGAGCTTAATATAGCACAGAACAAATTCATTTTCAATTAATTTGTACAAATTCTACAACTTACGCTAGGATCCCAAAATGTGAGTGTCACGCGCTTGTGGGAGCGCGGTTGTTTCTTATGACGTTGCGCTCGAGAGGTGTCAGAAAAAGGCGGCATTTTCTAAAGCTCATTTACTATAGGTTCAATAACTTAATAACTGGGAAATAAGTCAGGTAAGAGGTTGGTATGTACACAACATGGAAACGGGTGGACTTTCCATTTTGACAAGATGAAATTGTTTGAAGTTCTAACAATTAATGACATGGTAACATGTTATTAATTGTGGTAACAGGGATGCTCGTGCATCCCAGTGAGGTGCGGCTAACTAGCCAATTAATGAAGTCAATACTTTTTACATGACGGGGTTACTATCATATGTCTTTGCCTTTTCTGTGTAACCTGAGCCTGCTTCACCGACTCTAGGGGTCAGGATGATGTTCTACACGCAACTGTTCACCTCCAAGCGAGACTCGTTAGCCAAAATCTGGCTGGCAGCGCACTGGGACAAGAAGGTCACCAAGGCTCACGTCTTTGACTGCAACCTGGAGAGCACTATCAAGGACATCCTTTCTACAAAGGTACATCTCACATGTAGATTGACATTTGTTTAAGATGATTTCAATCATTGCGATTTTTGTTAGGATTCACGTGTGTCTGTCTGGCTGTGAACTGTTAGATGAGAATCGGCTTGCGCACGTCTGGTCACCTGCTCATGGGAGTGGTGCGCATCTACTCCAGAAAAACCAAGTATCTCCTCGTAGACTGCAGCGATGCACTGGTTAGAATAAAGGTGTCTTTTAGGCCGGGTAGGTTATGCTTTCTTTTAGTTTTTTTTATCTTTTTGACACTATCAACAAATACTGAACTAAAAGTTAAAAGACACATTTCATTCATCGTCATTAACAGACCACATGTGTGGAAACAGACTTGCATCAGTAATGATAAATGTAAATAGTTGGCATATACTTGTGCTTTCAGTGGAATATGTTATTTTTTTTATTATACTTCAATAATATTTCTTCAATCTTACGTTGTGGATGTGAATTGGCCTGTGCTATCAGGAATTAATGCTGCTTTCTTAACCTGTCAGGGCAGACTGATTTGCCTGTGGAGGGTTTGGAAGCAGCGATACAATCAATTACCTTGGTTGAAGATTTTACTGCCTTCGATGCTCAGCTGCCTCACCCAAAGTATTGCAACACTTCCATCAATAGATAATGCTAGGCTGTAGTTATGCAGGTAATACAACTGTTTTCCCCCTGCTGTCTTTTGTTTCCGTGCCTGAAAACAGTGCAATGAGTGTTGAGGACAACTTTTCCCTTAACCAATCACGAACGGAGGACATCACACTGAAAGAGGAATTTGGGAGGGACTTCCGCAACCTAATGGACTTTGGTAGGATATTGTGCTACCTTAGTACCTGCACGTGACTATTTGACATCTCTTGTGATTTATTTATTGTTGTGGAATAACATTCATGTGCAGAACATTTGACCGGATCCTTTTGGCATTAATGTGTAGGGGATGAGCCTCAGTGCCAACGGCGGGGCCTTCTGGATATGCGTCTGAGCCATCACAGGGACTCCTTTGGCGATGAGGACAAAGGATATGATTTTCTTGGTAATCCATCATTAATTATGTTCTGTGCGTTGTGTTCTGTGCATAATCTTCACACCATTATTTTGATCTCATGGAGTTTGCAGTCATGGTTCAGTTGTTCTGGAAAATGAATTAATCAAAGGGGAACAGTCATGCTCAGCTATTTTCTAATGCAAGAGATTACTGCTTCATATGTGCTTTGTGGGAAAAAAGTGCCTTTCCCTTTAACAATTTCCCTGCAAAGTTTATGTGGGAAGAAAATAGGGAAAGATGACCATTGGTGCGGGATTTGCGTTATCCATTGGTCAGATTCTTTTTTTTTTTTTTTTTTAACCCTGCAGACTTCACGGCAAGCTTAACTGGTTACACAGAAGAATCCATGGACTTCATCACAGCGGTCCTTCAGAATGAAACGCCAGAAACTGCTCTTGTGAATATCCACCCAATCGGTAGAGGGCATAATTACTTATTTTATATACAATTCTTCACATTTCAAAACGTGCAATTTAATGTTTATCCTTCATCCTTTTCCCCAGATGATTCTTCAAGTGTCCCCACGGAGGCAGAGAACAACGAGCTCAGTGAGGCCACCCCGCTGGCCCACGAGGAGGAAGGCTTTGCTCTGGAACCTGTGGTCGTCATGCGTAGGCCCAAACATCTCCTATATTCTGGTCATTTTGGTCACGCCGTCTAAACCACGTTTGAACAATTCACCACAGCACGTGGCAGGCGGGTTACCATCTCCGGCCAGAGGATTTAGACATGCACACTCGGCTCTTTAAAGACCCATACCTGATATGAACTGATGTTCCCGTGCCTCTGCGCTCCACAGCCAGTACGGAGAGGAGGAGGGGGAAGAGCAGGAGGAGGAGGCTGCTGGTGGACCAGACCAAGGGGTTGAGCAACAAGGACATCACAGGGCAGCTTGCGGACGACTCAGCGCTGTGGACCCCCCCGGACATGGCCCCGCCCACCGTCCAGCTCATGCAGTGGAAGGAGAGCGGAAATGCTTGCGCTCTGTTCGGGCGGCTCTCTTCAACTGCTGTTAGTTCACAACTCCAGCAGGTGAATAGATTGAGTTAAAGTCTAAAGTATAGTATGGAGTATAATATGGACACAAAGGATAGATTGTCTTGCATCAATGATGTGTGTGTTGGATGGATACATACATCAACATCAATTTGAAGCCATTATAATTGTTTTGCTACATTGCTTGTTAATATTATTGTTGTTTTACCCTTGTAGCTTTTTAGCCAAAGTATTTTTGGGTTGGGAAATGATGGAGCAGCTGAGGAACGTGACCCAGAGCTGATGCGCAAGGACAAGTTAGAGGGTAGGAACCCTTTGGCTCCCAGCTGTGCCAACAGAGACTTTGATTAAGAGCAAAACATGACGTTTTTTATGCCAATTTGTAGCTGAAAGTACTAGTACTTTTTCTTTAAGAAACATTATATCGTTGTTAGTTTGGTGATTTGTACATTTGTCAATATATGAATTGGTTGCCAATGTCACACTAGAAAAAGCAGAAAGGGATTAATTCAAATAAATTATGAGGAATGATGAAGTGATGCCTCAGTGAAAGGCGGCTGGTAGTACATATTTACACAACGTGTCCCATCTTATAGTTCAGGACACAAGCATCTTCAGCACAGACACCACAGGGCTCATAGAGGAGCTGGTGAACCCTGAGATAACGATGGAGAGAATGGAGATGGAGATCGAAGAGGATTCTCTTGACAAGACAAACGGCTCTTCGGAGAGACCTAGAGTAAGGGTCCCAGCACAGACAGGTCACATTCTGTCACTTTCACTTGAATTTATGTCGACGTTGACGGCAAGCCTGCCTTTCTGCTCAATCATCTCATTTAGGATGATAGTATATGGGAGGTCTCCCACCAACAACTTCCCGCAGAAGCGGACTCCATGCTTGTCAACCCGACAAGCTTGGCCAACGAATCTGACCTCGACCCTCACACCCAGGTGCTTTGAACGAGACATAGTAGAAGGTGTATGACGTGAGCCACGGTTGATTACTTGGTAAAATAGGAGAAGACCGCAAAAAAAAGAGCCAGTGTTTAGATGGAGGTCAGTGTTGATGCAGATGGTTGAACTGATTCTGGTCCACAGTCGATGCTGGACAGCCAGGATGAGGAGGAGAAGAGAATGACCAAACGGGTGCTGAAGCTTCTCCATAATCTCAAAGTAAGGACATGCTCGAAGACACATAACAACAAGACTTTTTGTGAACATTTCGCAATATAACAGCGCTCCACTGGAGATGAGCAACAGAAGTCCCTGATTTAGACAGAGTGACAGCAAAGGATTAGGGAATGATCATGGAACCTTTGGTCTCCTGCTGTGCGTGTGTTCCAGGCCCAGAGCACCGATACGTTCAGCCTCCAGGCGATATGTGAGGGGGGCACTCGTTCGCGTGTGGGCGCCGTCTTCTTCTGCCTGCTGGTCCTGCAGAAGGAGCAGGCGGTGGAGCTGCAGCAGGCCACGCCCTACGGGGACATCACGGCCACGCCCGGGTCCACGTTCAACCATCTGTAGTGCAGGGTAGACCGCAGCCTAGCTGCACCGGGTGGGGTCCACCCCTCACCAGCACTAGTAGGACTCTTACTAGGACTAGTAGAACTGGTATAATAATACTTTTGCACTAAGATATGTTCATACGTGTTTACATGTTAGGCAGCAGGAAGCAGTTCTTGTTTTGGTTATTACTGGGTCGTGCTATGAACTGTTCTGACATTACCCTGAACTATTGGTGGCATACAATAATGCCTTGGTTTAAACTTGAATTTGGTACATTTGTAAACTTAAAACCGTCTTTCAATAAGGTTTTTCTACAATGCATTTCACTGTGATATAGTGTTTTTTTATTCTTAACTTAATATATTATTATAATACATTCACAGAATACCTAAATTATTAATGTATTTGTTCATAAAGTGTCATTTAACTTGTATTCATTGAATAATAGACATGAACATCCTTCCAGATAGAAGTTGTCCCAGTTATTGACAGGATGTTTTTTTTGTGTTATATTATATCGGATTATATTAACATTTATGTCAATGAAAACATTTGTATTGGAATACTTTCTTTTGGATATTTTTCGTATCAAATGTGGATGAAGTTTTATCTGCAAGCAAATCCCTTATGTAAACTTTAACAGTTCAATAGTGTAACAGAAGAATGGTGCGCTGGCCCTTTAAGAGGCATAGATGCGGTATACGCAGTTACCTCATTTCATCAGGGCTACATGGCTGCGGTTGCAGTGGTCAGCATCGGCAACATCCCCAAATGTAACCGGTGATCCAAAGGTAATTATACGAGTGACAAAGGGAGGGGTATTTATAGACAAAGATGCGGTACCTGTTGGAGCTTTCGAAATGGTATCTTACATCTTCTCTTTAAATTATGTTGGCTTTTTTTAACTGTTATATATATATATAATACTTATGCTGCGGTGGGGTGATAGTCTTGTTAAATAAACGTATGTGGGACGTCTCCAAAATAGTTTAGTCAGCTAATTGAGGTCCAAACATCCATGCACCTGCTCGGCTTTCGTGGCTCAAAGTGTTGGATTATAGCCACTTGTGTGTTGTGTGTTGCTATAAACACAAGTTGCAAGAGTTTCTCCAGAATGAGGTTTAATGACTGATATGACCTGCATAACGACGTTGTGCGCAAGGCGATGGGCACAGTCGTTTGTATGACCGGACAGGCTGCCTCAATTTGTAATGCTATTGTTGCTTTTGCCTTATGGTACTTTATGTGTGATCAATGTTTAAAATTAAGTATTCACCACCGACATTAGATTCGGGTACACTTACGTAAGATGATTGCGTATTACTCACCTACTGCGTATTTCTCACCTGTTGCGCTGCACGAGGGATACGGGAGCAGCAAGGCTGTTTATGGCGGTGTGGTCCCACAGGGAGGTTGCGTTTCCTCTGATTCATCACTTGTGGTTACCATTATTAGTATTTTGGTGATTAACGTTTCAGGCTAATCAGGCTAGCCAAGAGTAATACAATTTATGTGGTGTCGTTTCCTACCATACCCGCCCTGTGGGTTGTAAGGGAATATTATGGACCTAATTCTCAAGATTTCTATCGGGCTATTTCTTAGAAATACAACGTCTAAAACAAAACAGAAAGGCAACTGTATTGACAGGGAATTCACTGGTCCGTTGTGTCGCTGATAAAGGAGGCTTTATTTGGAGCTCATGATGCTTCGACGTTGGTCATTCTCGCCTCGGGCTTACAATAGGACACACGCACTCAATATCGGCAACAGCATGAGTGAGTGGCAGTGAGACTGATCAATATAAAACTGTTTATATTGACAAAACGATTTAAAACAGGCCAAAAGCATATTAGAAGAGGATTTGGATATAAAAGATGATTGTCTTGACAATCGCATGTTTATAATAAACCACATCACTTACAATATCCAAAGGTGGGACTGTTTATAACTATTCTAAAATATACTCATTAATATCGGTAGTGAGACTTAATGTTCCTAGGAACAAAACCCAGGAATGAAAAGTAAATGTACAAAATAATTGTGCATTAGAAGCAGACCAGGGCAGTATCTTTAAGGAAGGTGCATCATCAACAGGTGGGCCAGCCTATCTCAACAGGTGGGCCAGCCTATCTCAACAGGTGGGCCAGCCTATCTCAACAGGTGGGCCAGCCTATCTCAACAGGGGGGCCAGCCTATCACATGGTGGACACACAAATGAAACACATATAATCGTGTGAAAAGCCAACATTACAAACCTTGAAAGAAACCCACTGGAAGCATGTGAAATGTACATTTGCATACTTATTCAAAAGCATTCATTTTGTCGCAATGATGAAATGACGATACTTTCCCCTTGTTCCTCACCCTTCACCTGGGAGGGCGTCTCTAGCGCTCCTGTCTGTAGCGCTCCTGTCTAGAGACGGCGGCGGAGTCGATCCAGAGCTCCACTCATGTCGCTCACGCCTAGCCGCAAAGCATCGGCAGGCCAGCACAGGTAGGCAGGCCTGCTCTGTGCCCCCTCCAGGTACCAGGACAGCCTGCATGGCAGTGTGGCCTGCGGGTCTGACATTCCAGTGCAACAAACCCAACCGTGATGTGGATGTGATTGAGTGACCCGTGCGTAATGTGATCTCTGATGTGCACCGCAAGGCGATCGGCAGCGACCAGTGGTGGAAGCGGGCGGTATTTCCATGGCGATGCGTCTAACACCAACACGTATCCTGGTCGGGCCAGGTCTGTGGAGCGTAGCCCGGCCTCCAGCGCTGCCAGGTTAAAGGTTGTTTTTTAACGGGGTACATTGTGTCGATTAAGTAGGTTCCTCATGGACCCGGAGAACACATTCTCACGTCATGATTTGAAATCTTTAAGCCAAAGAATGTTTAAGCCAATGCAAAATGTACATGACTTTTATATTTCTTTGATCTGTAGATTTAGGAATCTAGTCCTACTGCCGGAATTTAAATCGTAGTCGGTCCTGTGATGTTTGGATGCTTCCATTGCTTTCAGGCTCAAAACGCTCAGAACACATTTGGTTCAGATGATGGGACACCTCGTCATTCTACGCCCTATTCCTAATCATGATCATTGAAACCGTGTTGCTTTCATTTACATTAGGAATCTTTCTGTCCATCCAGGCGTCAGACTAAGCAGACCGCCTGCAGTGATAACCATGGCATCCGACCGCCCACTCCTGAGCAGTACCTCACCCCTCTGCAGCAGAAGGAGGTGTGCATACGACACCTGCGAGCCAGGCTGAGGGACAACATCGATCGACTGCAGAACAGGTGATCACACAAGAGACTGTGCTACTCTTTAAATATCTTCAATTTAAAGGGGACATATCATACGACCAGGTGTGAGTGTGATTAGCCGTTACTAGCCCTTTTGAAAATGTGCCACTTCTGACATCACAGGTGGGCGTGTCCACCTAGATGTGTGCTGAATACATCAGTCTACCAGCCTTCCCCATGGACTGTAGCAAACGTTGCTCATCTATCCGTCATACATCTAGGTAGACACGCCCACCTGTGATGTCAGAAGCGGCGCATTTTCAAAACGGCTGATAGTGGCTAATCACACTCACACCTGGTGGTATGATGTGTCCCCTTTAAAAACCCAACCGTTTTTACATTCCATGTGAATAAATACGCTCACTCTCCCTGGGTGCGTGGTGCGTGACCAGGGACTGTGAGCTGGACGACCTGAGGAGCCAGCTGTACCGGATGCAGGAGGACTGGATAGAGGAAGAGTGCCACCGGGTGGAAGCCCAGCTGGCGCTGAAGGACGCTCGCAGGGAGATCCTGCATCTGCAGGACATGGTGGAGTCGGTGAAGACCAACCTCAGTGGCCGTGAGCACCTGCCCCCGGAGCACAAGGCCCACGCGGGGCTGCAGCAGGGGCCGCGGCACGGTGGGAGGTCCCGCTCCTGCGGCTGCTCGCCGGCCAGCACGCTGAGCCGCAGCAGCACCACCTGCGCCCGGCTGAGCAGTGAGGCCCTGCAGCCGGAGCGGGGGGTGAACCTCCCAGACGCGGAGGGGGGGTTCCCTCCTCCGCACGTGGGGCCGAAGCACCTGCTGCTGGAGGCGGCCCTGCTGTCTGAGCAGAAGACGCCCCGCAGACACCTCCCGGGCCCCCCCACCGTGTCCTGCTCTTCCACCTACGAACGGCTGTGCAGCCTCGGGGCCGTGTTGCCCATCTCCCACTCCTGCCACACGCTGAGCAGCAGCAGCTGCAGATGCGGCGCACACACCTACCTCCCCCATCACCACTTGTTCCTCCACCTGCCTCAGGAGGACGCCCCGCCGCCGCCACCACCGGCTGCTGCTGCTGCCTCGGATGCCACTGTTCCCATGGCTACGGCCGCTTCCGGCGCCCCCTCCCCCGTTGCTCCTATGACTGTGCCCGTTCCCGTCGCAGAGAGGAAGCCAGAGGTCCGCTCGCAGGCCTGCAGCCCCACCATGACCTGGCTCTCAGAGGAAGGGGGCGGCGAAGAGCTGAGCGTCATTTCCTCCTCCACAGCCGCCGATATCTCCCCCTTGTTTTCACCCCTCTCACTTCCTGTGGACCTTCACGGCGTGGGGCCAGGTGCTGCCGTCAAACCAGCGGATGTTAAAACTATGTCGAAGGAGCCCCTCACGTTTCAACCTCAGCCTATATTCAGCCGGCCATTAGAGAGACAGGAGGTCACGGTGTTGAAGATGGAAGAGGAGAGCCACCAGGAAGAGGAGGGTGCGGATGGGGCCGAAGACGAGCCCCCCGCTCCGCTGTGCCACTGGAGCCGGTACTTCTTGGTGGACCTCCTGGCTCTGGCTATGCCGGTGGTGCCGACTATGGCCTGGCTGTGCCGTAGAGCACCAAGAGACGTATTGACCACAGTTCCTATTGGCTCAATGCTGAGGGGTTGCTGCGCTGTGGCCCTTTATTCACTTCGCCACAGAGGTGCCGCCAGGGGCCCAGGGCCCATCAACATGAACGGGGCCACCCCTATCTGAGATTTGCCGCTACCTTGTATGGCCCGGTACAATTGCCTACGGCAATTCAAAGACACGATCACGATCACGATCACAGCCATGAAGACTTTGGAAAGAACTAACGTCATGTTTGGGTATCATATACTGTCCGACTATAATTTCCTTGTGCTGAGTGTGGACAAGCCCATTTTTTTATTCCCTGCCTCTGCCTGCAGGTTGAGTAGTTTGAATATTCCGTTCTTTGCATGTAACCCATTAAAGTTCCACTGAGGGCGAGGCACTGTGTGGACAAAACCAGATACAAAATCCCTTCTCATTGCTCGCCCATGTTTCAAAGATCATGTGAGTGTATGCCCTATTTTGTGTCTCACTTTCTAATTGTAGGGCAATCAGCAAGGATTATACCAGCTTCTTTGTTTAAACATTTGATCATTTCCAACAACCACATACCGGTGTGGTTGAAGCATTGCACATTTGATTGATGTGGAAATGTGGCTGTGAGAACATTTTGAGAAGCCATTCTGATTTTAATTATTTAAATCGTTTCCTCATTGTTTAGAATGAGACAACTTATTGTGATGCCAGTGTAGCCAAACAGTCACCAATACTTCGACATACATAATACATTCTCAGATGTTTCGTTTTAGGCAAAAAATTACATTCACCGCTGATCAACACAAAGTTGCTCTTATGAGCTGCATTGAAATCACAGGTTTGCACAGCTGCTAGAAATTATAATGAAGCTAATGGAAAAAAAGATAAAACGCAGAGAATAAGATATTGGGTTGGCTAAATATTGGCTTTCAATTTAAAAAATATAGATATAAATGACATTACCTGCGTGTTTTTACCAAAACGGATGAAACGGTAGCTGTGAACATGCTCATTAAGCCTATGTTATATACATAATCCTTTGTAAATAAAAACATCTTCGGATCTTAATGCAAGTGTGGTGCAATGTAGAAGAGGGGGAGGGAGCGAGGGAGTGGAATGGAGCCATCTTGGGATGCAACTCCCTAGCTAACAATAACAAAAGGATAACAAATCCCCATAGCATATGCAACACCCAACAAGCAGTTTTTCCTACCTGAACTTAAATCCATTCACCATGTGAAGGCTGTAATTAAGGCATTAGAGGCCAAGAATCTTTAGGATAAAGTGCCAGCTTCCAAACGCATTCAAACTCAGCTCTTGATCATAACAAAACACATCACGACTGGATTTGATGGCAATGTCATCATGTGAATCACACATTTATTGTAATATTCAAGAAAATCCATGGCCATTAGTGGAAGGTGAATAGAGCCAAAAGCAATGAAAACTATTTGATTTTTTTCATGACACTTCAAAATTGGTCCTGAAGGCAGATATACTGCTAATTTGAGTACATAAAAAAAGAATACATAGCTGAATATGACATTAAATGTATGGCCTATGACTTATTACGTTAGCAAAGTGAAGAGGGGGGAAAAGTGAGCTCTAACGTCAAACTAATAAAGGGATATGACAGTGATGTTTTAGACAAAAATCCTACGCCGGAATCATGATAACATTTCCTCCATGTCCCACGATAGGAATCAACCTGAAAGTCAAGACAGTGGATTTCAACAGGGATAAAACGCACAGAAGAGGATTACACTTTAACTAACACCGAAGCTCATTAAAGACATTACCATTAGTGATTATCTAAACTAAGCACATTTAAAGTGTACAACCGTGTCTATAGTTGTCAAATTACATTACCTGTCCTCAGTTCAGCATTTAATACGTTTTATTGCCTTTCTCACCCTGAAAATTTGAGTGGAATTAACAACGGCGATCATTCCAGGCGCAGCAACTCCACATCGAAGACGAGAGTAGCGTTGGGTGGGATGACACCAGGGTGCCCTTTACTGCCGTAGGCGAAGTCTGGGCTGCAGGTCAGACGAGCCTGCTGGCCAACGCTCATCTGTGAAGACGACATAAGAACAGCGGTAAGTATGCCGCGTAACGCACTGCATACTCCCACATAGATCTGGAGTACCGACCTGGGCTACTCCCTCGTCCCAGCCGCGGATCACCTCCCCACACCCGATCCTGAACCTGAAAGGCGTTTCCCGAGTCCGGGAAGAATCGAACGTGGTTCCGTTGGTGAGCTTTCCTGTGTGGATGATGATAATAATA
Organism: Trisopterus esmarkii; assembly: GCA_027123545.1. NCBI lineage: Eukaryota > Metazoa > Chordata > Actinopteri > Gadiformes > Gadidae > Trisopterus > Trisopterus esmarkii. Next base: position 6,594,338 of record JAOPJL010000001.1, read on the forward strand.
CAACGAGTGCTCAGTGGTCGAGTCGGGGAGTCGGGGGGTGGTGGGTTCGGCCATTTTAAGAGTTTCCATTCAGATCTGACAGCTCGCTAACAGCTAGCTAGCGAGCTAACCGTTAGTTAGCCACGCTTAGCTTAGCGCAGCCTCGGAGAAACCCCTGCGAGTCGCTGCGGAAACGAGCCGCGAGGCTGGAGAACGAGTCACAACCAAGGCACAGAAAACATTCGCCATTGTAATTCGCCCAGTGTAAGAACATCCCCCCCCCCCCCCCATAACACAACACCTCGGGTCTACCGTCCGCCCAGAAAGAGCACAGACACAGCGTTTAGAGAACACACCGCCTGCGGTCCGACGGAAAATACGCGTTGAAACACCAGAGCACGGTTTATATCATACGGATAAAAAGATTAACGAACGATCCGCTCATCCATCATCAGTGAGCCGACATCAACGATTAAACACCATGCAGAGGTCTTTGTACGGCGACCCGCCGTCGGACTCACCCACATAGTGGACCACGGCGTACTGCCCCTTTTTGGGGAATGTCTGGCCTGAAAGACACAAAATAGGCATCATCAAATCATATTTTTACAATAAAAAAAAAACATTGTTCTATAAGATCGTGAAATATATATAAATCAGATTCAATACCGTCACCGGGCTTTGTGGTTTCAATCTCGACACCCATTTTCGTGCTTCAACCTTCTCCTTCCCTCGGTCTGCAGCGAGCGGAAACCAGGAGAGGGCGGGCGGCGAGCGGGCGGGCGGGGGAGAGGGCGGGCGGGGAGCGGGCGGGCGGGGTTTATTTAAGAGGACGATAACCGGACAGAAGCGTTCAAATAACCGGACATTGGCCTACACATTCTTAGGATGAAATCCTCTCAAACCAGAAATTCAATTCATTCGCCTGAATAAAATTAGGCAAACATATGAGCTATTTCCGGACAGACCGGTTCGAATAACGTGACAGTGTGGGCCTACGTGGTTTATTCCGTATTTTTTTTTATAGCTATTTTGAGCAGATGACTGTCTTGCTTCTTTCACCTTATCATAGACCACCGGTCCAGTACATCATGTTGACGGGTCAACAGCGCTATACCGACTGAGGGCACCTCAGTCCACTTAAAATGATGTACAGATGATTGTGACAGTTTGGAAATATCATTATCATTGATCCTATTTCTATTCATGAATATTCATTCATTCCTTCATTCACATCAAGTAGATGTTGGGAATCTGTCCAACCACAGCTTCAACTGAATAAAAGAGTCAAACATATGAGCTCATTCCATTTTAATCAATAAACCTAATGGAGACTTTTAATAACTGACTACACCCACGTCACTTTGGATTTCCCCACATTCAGAGGTTCAGAAAATGAACAAAGATTATCACCAGATGAATAAGTAGGTCTAGTCCTTTTACTAGATACAGTGCGAGGCCTTTTTTTTTTATGAATGGGGTTTACTCCAGCTGATATGGGCCTGTTATATAGCACAGCAACATTATGTGATTTGTTTGGACATTTATGGTTTGTATTACAGGAACCATGTGGTGAGGAACGTGATTTATCTGAGACGGAGGTCTCCCTGGTTCTCCGGGACTGTCTCCTTGTTTTCATGCTGGACTGTTGCCGGAGAGAATCCGACGGCAGCCCTGCAATCTCGTTTTGGTTTGGTAAAGGGGTCGCTTCAGCACTAGATGATGGGAGGAGGAGGGGAGGGAAGAGTACGTGGTTCTTATTGGCCTGAAAGTAGAACTCGAACAAATGGCTGTTAACGTATGACCTTGGATTCTCAGTGGCTCATATTAATCCAGTTGCGTTCGTAGACATTTGTTCAGCGTCGGCTTAAGCAAAGGCCACAAAATCCTAATTCATGCCACGTGGCCTCCATGGAGGATCTAAGGACTCACGGTTTTGTGTCTTGTTTCTCGTTGATTGGGTAGAAGAGGAAGATGACCATTGCGATCAAAAGCAGAACGATGGGCACGGGTGAAAACATGACGATCAGGGTGGACACCACGGCATCGCTATGGTGACACTCCTCTGGTCTGTAGCCAACAAAGCTAACGAGAAGAAAAACAATTTTTAAAAATCACACACAAACACACAAATACTGAGACATGGGAGGGAAACATTGACTTACTGTAATATGATAGTTGAAATTCCCACTGACAAGCCTCCTCCCAGTTTATTGCAGAAGGCGTAACAAGAGAAGAACATGGGCTCCAGGTCTTTGCATGAGGGGTTCTTCACGGTGAAGTCATCCACCACATCCGGGAGCATGGACCTGGAGCGCAAACAGCCAAACGCACGTATCAGGAGGGCATCTCCATAGCCTACCATTTATGTTTTGAAAAGCCCTATCTTCTGGAAGTCCGATTTTCTTCCGGAGGTCTTTTGGAGAGGCGTCTGCATAAAACCAGAGGTTGAGGCGGGACATAGCTTTTCAAAGGTGGGAGGGTTTGTTGTGTGTTACAGAGCCTCGCTATTAAAGTGCTAAGCAACCCATGTTAACAATCAACTGTCAATCATTGTGCCATGAGTTAAAGCTGACCACGGAGCATTGGTGTTGGACTGTATGCATTGAACATACGGTCCAGGCAACAATACCACCGCGTTGTTAGAGTTCTGTGTGTATGCCATGGTGACGTGGAGTTGATTTGAAGAGTTCATGTGGTTTTGCCACTTTCAGCTTAATGAACGATTGTGATATTATTGGTGATCCTTTGACCTTTGTCTATTGGGACTGTGTGGTGACTAACCAGGGAAGCAGGAACATGGTTGCCAGGCTCAATCCCATCAGAAAGCACATCGTCATGAAGACGGCAAGGTTACTGGGCACACACGCAATAACTGTCACCGCTAGGATGAACGGCTGTTGGACATGTAAACAAGGACAGCAGGACACCATTACAAATTGAACATTTTGATTAGCTAGTTTTATTTTATTGTCATTTTTCATCCTAGCTTACCGATAGGCCAATTAAGACTGTGTTCTTCTTGCCTATTCTTATGAGGACTGCTTGCCATAATGGAACAGCTGCTGTTGCGGAAACCTGTGAATTTTTCAACATATTTCAAACGCAAGTGCAACATGGAGTTTCATTACATCTGTGATATCAGCAGGAGAGTGTGTGGAAGGTGCAGTTAACCTAGGGCACGGTAACAAGCTCACCAGAAGAACTAGCAGGATGTGCTGAAAATGGGCACCCAGCCCAGCGGCGTGGCTGCAAAACAGTGCAAAGTTTCCCAAGGACATCTGTGATGAAGCAGAGGTTAAACAATGGGCTGAAATACTATTGCACTATTGTACGGTTGTACAACCGAAATATTGTTCAATTTAAACCAACTTTATTGTCCTTGCAAAGCCCAAGAACAGACAGTACGACAAAATGCGACATTAAATGTGTGTGTACATTGAAGTAGCCATGTTCTCCGCCCCCCGGTGGACTAGAGTCTCACGGCTGTACCTGGAATGCCAGGGCACTGAAGAGGAACCCAAGCACCAAGCGTTGGAAGGGGACGTGGTAGGCCAAGAGTTTGAGGGAGGTGAGGTAGGGCACTCTCACCTTCTCCTCTGAACAAAGAGGGTCTGTGAACACGCAGAGGGGGCATTTGCTGTAAAAACCTTTGAAAGTACATGCAGTTAGATCGTAGTGTTTTAAGATATCTATATTCTGTTTGTTCATTCATGTTACTCTGCCACTGGAATCCAGCATTGATGCTGGGTTTGAACATTATTATACATTTCTTTGACTTTTTGCTCACTCCTCTCTCAAAACGAGTTTCTGAATTATCACAATAGTCACACAGTAAAGCATGTATTTTCAATGTTCTTATATTTAAAATCTTTTTAAATATCTTACTCAGTCGAAATACCATATACCATATTATACCATATCTATCACTGAAAGAACTTGGAATACCCCGGACATACCTTGCTGCTCCCTCACCCCCAGGAATAGAACCAGACTGCAGAGGAGAAACAACGCACCGATGACCAGGGCGGATGTCAGGAAGGCTTTTCTCTGTGGGAGAAACATGTCACAAGTCCTTAGCCAGAGACTGCAGGCTCACTGAGTCAGACACATCCATAATGCACACTATAATGATATATATATATAACAACTCTATATATATATTTAAAAAAAAATAGGGTGAAACTTCAATTTGACCCCTGGCCCCTGACTAACTCACAAAGAAGCCTGACAAAAAACTGCAAAAATTCTTCCACATTTTTGTAAGCATGACCTCACACACCTGCATATTTACCGACAGTCTGAACAATGCCTTCATGTCCATCAAAGAGGAGTACTGAGCTAGGCGGGTAACAGGACACCCCTGGGAGGAAGGCAGCCCAGTGCTGCAACATGGCTTTAGAAAGTGAAGGCCCGATGCTCCCCCTCAGCCTCTCAACGTAGCGTGCGTTACCCCTCATACGGTACATGCTACCACCACAGTCCTCCAGAACTCAGAATTCAATACCGTGTCCTGCAGTGACGCAGCGTGGGGGGAGGGTGTGCTCTGTGGCGTGGGCGGGGTCTGGTCTAGTTGCTGGCACACCCCGTCCCTCTCTGCGTTGTACACTGCGATGACCTGCCCCTGCACGACAGATCCCAGCAGCATGGCCAGGATCTCCACAGTCATGCCTAACAGGGAGAGGTAGAGAGAGAGAGAGGCAGAGCGGGTTGAGGAGGTTGTTTTCACGCAGAGAGAGATGGAAAGGTCAAGAGAGATGAGCCAAGAACACATCCCACTCACTCAGCTAGTGCTGGCAGCTCTCTACCCAAGTGGTCAGTTTCCACAAAACCCTCATGACCACAATTTAGATATAACCTCAAGATCAGGTATAACAAAATACCATCACAACCAAAATGATATCACTCATTGGCAGGAGAAAAAATACGAAAATATGAAAAAAAAGCTATGTGTAAAATCTGTAAAAACAAAAAACAAAACAGAGAATCACCTTGAACCACAGACTATGTGAGCCCAGCCTGGCTGTACAGGCCTGGCAGCCCACGGGTGACAGGCTGTGCTGCTCACAGAGCCAAGCAGGTGAGGGGGAGACCCAGCCGCGCGTCCTCGTAGCACGCAGAACATGCAGTTCCTTTAGGAATTTAACTCAGATGAATCAACCCTAAGCTCCCTGAGTCATCCATTTACAGCAAGCTGCCCCAACTCATTCAACAGGCTGCCAGCATGTTGCCGCCTGTCACACGCTGGGACCACACACTGAACTGTAGCATTCAATTATGACATGTTTATATGTATATATATAAGATAATATATTGAAGTGATAGTTTTATGTTCATTTGTTTTGTCATTTACATTTTATTTATCATTTACTCTTTACAATGTCTTACTTTTGGGTATTTTAGCTTTACAGCTCTATTTTGATCCGATTTTTGGTGTGCTTTGGCCATACAGACGTGTTTTTTTGTCAAGCCAATAAAGCAAGTTCAATTGAGAGAGAGAGAGAGAGAGAGAGAGAGAGAGAGAGAGAGAGAGAGAGAGAGAGAGAGAGAGAGAGAGAGAGAGAGAGAAATCATCAGGTTGACAGCGATCTTACGATAGGCTGTGGCAGAATCTCGGTCTCTCTGGTCTCCCCCCAGGAACATGTTCATTGAAAGGTAAGGCACGTTGAAACACTAACAAGAGGTGGACAAGAAAAGCACCAAAAAATTAGACAGGGCCGGCTGAAGCGGTAAAACGGCAGCAGTTTCACAGACCTGTGAATAGTCCGCCATGCTGTCACCATGGTAACAGAGGACGACGAAACATTATGGAAATAGAGCAGAAACCATTGAGACATAATACATCAGATCGTGTGTGTGGGTTGTGAGGAAAATTGGGCAACGTGTGGGTGGGTAATGGCGAGAATATGAATAGAAAGATGAGAGGGACTTGACGTGACTCGCGTACACTCATGAGGGTCTCGAACATGCACGCCGCCACCAGGAACCAGGGCACGCTGAGGGCCTGAGACATGGAGTCCTGCGGCATGAACCACAGCAGCACGTAGGACAGAATGGCGAACGGCATGGAGAGGACGACCCTGCAAAAACACCATAGTCCTGAATGAACCAGGCAGAGCCTACTAGAGAGGGCTGAGACGCAGTGCAGGTGGAGACCGCATAAAATAAATAAGATTTTTAAAAAGTGTCGATTGTCTGGTTTCACACACACACCATGGCATGAGTTTGCCGATGGGCGTCCAGCGGCTCCGGCTCACCAGGTACCCGACCAGAGGGTCCGTCACAGCATCCCAGGCCCGGCTCACGAACAGGATCATGGAGACGTAGAAGGCTTCCATCTGGGGGCCGTGGGACGTGGGATTTCATGACAAGTGAGCTGCACTCTTAACATGTGAGTGAATGGAAATCAGTGGTAGCTCAGGATTAAATTGTGTCTCAAAACACATTAGGATGAAGTTTACTATACCATAGGCCTACCTTCACCACGTCCAGAAGAAATATTTGCATGGAAATGCCCATAGTGATTGCAGTGATCTGATAAGGAACTCCACCAATTGCATAGCAAATTTTCCTGGCGAAGGGAATTGCACCAGTCTTCTAGGATGTCAAAATAGATTGTTGAATATAATAATCTTACAAAAGTCACACAGATGTACCTCTTCAAATATTAAATTATTTTAATAAAAAACAGCAAAAAGCTTACCGTTCTGCATTTAAATTGTTGGCATACATTTGGACCGCAGCACTCAAAAGTTGGATTAAATAACCGGCTCTTCGGAGTCTGAGGGTGATCAACAACGGATATGAGACATGTCATTTTAAAACTACGATACAACATATAATATATGTTATATTATAACTATGAAACAGTCCGGTTAAATCAGCACGAGAGTTGAAAACACTGCGGCTGGTTTCAAATGGTCTAACCACTTACTCGCACAGGCACCAATTTCGTCCTTTGACAACAAAAACAGGTTATACAGCCCCCGTTATCTCTGGAAACTTGAGCACAGCCCACCCTTTGAGAAAGTGAATGAGTGAGGATTAGTCTTTTGGTTGTACGGAGAAACTACTGGGCTCAGCAGCAAAAACAGCTAAGTATAGTTTACTTATACGTGTAATCTAATTAATGAAGAATTCAAACACAATTTTATGACATTTACAGCTGTTGGTATTTCAGGTATTCCAGAAACAAATGAAAAATACATTTTGTCATACGTGTATTCTTCTGTGGCATGATACATTGTATCAATTGATATTATTCAGCACTTTAAGTCCTGTTTACAAAGTGAAATGTGAAAGGGTAACATTTGGGGAAAGCGATGATGTGGCTAGTGGAAGTCTGGCCTGACCTCTTGTGGTTCATCACTGCAACTGGACCACATCATAAGTGTTGAGAAATCCCCCTTCCTCTTCCAGAAATATCTGAGATTCACCTACATTTGTATCCTTATATATACTTTTTGTACTTGAAAAGACAGAATAATGACCTCACACATTTTTACCCAATAGTGATAAAAATGATTGGAAATTACTAAAGGTGAGTGATATGTCATCAAATCTTTAATGTTTCCTTGGAGAAATCAAGTAATTTGTTGCTCATTTCCAACAACAGAACAGCAGCAAAAAAGGCACATCATGATAAGAAAAGGCCCTAAATAAAAAGTAAAGAAACATGAAAATATTCTCTCTATTTAGTTCATCCTTTCTCCAAACATAAAAATGTGACCCCATAGTTTTCTTTTGTAAACAAAACAGAACAAGCATCACTAAATAAATAAAACCCCTTCCAGCAGTCCACCACCGCGACGTACTACTTGTACCGGCCAGAGTCTCCTTTGAGGACTTGGACAATTAGGAAAACTTTGTAAAAAAAAAAAAAAAAAAACCTGTGCGCCTACATATTGGTGCTCCTACTGTCCTTGGCCTCCTGGCGGACATTATACAGCCACTTGATCACTCTGGCGTTCCTCTCGATTACCGAAACGCCGTAAGGCACCCGCGCGGCTCCGCCTCCTTCCTCGTCGTCCTCTTCCTCCCCCCCCCCTCCCTCCTGGCACTCCGACCCCGGAGCGCTGGCGCTGCGGAAGCGGGCCATGGAGACGATGTCGGAGCCGGGCCCCACGGCCAGCTCCGTCACCTCGGCGGGGTCCAGGCCACACAGGTTGAAGAAGCGCTCCAGCTCCGTGCCGGCCCGCGAGCAGCGGTCGCTCATGTCCGACTTGGAGCGCGTCAGGGAGGGCCTCTTCCTGGAGCTGGACGAGGACAGACGGGTGACGGCCGGGGAGGAGGGGGGCGGGAAGACCAGGGGGCTGGAGGCCTGGAGCGGGGGAGAAAGCAGCCCAGGAGGAGGAGGAGGAGCAGAGGAGGAGGAGGAAGAGGTCCTCGGCGGGGGCGCCGGCGGTTCACCGGCGTGCGCGGCGGTGACGTCGGCTGGAGGGGGCACGCGGAGGGGTTTCAGGGGCACGGGGGGCGCCAGCGGGGACCTCTGGGGGAAGAGCCGCAGGTTGGACGTGGCCGGGCGGAGGGGATGCAGGCCCTGCCAGGTCATGGGGTAGAGCGGCTGTCGCATGTACTGCAGCGGGCGAGCGGGGGGTTTCCTCGGGGTCCGGGACTGGGGGACCACGTCCACCCTGCGGACGGTCACCGTCGCCGGGGGCAACGCCGCGTCCTGGCCCTGAGGGGGCTCAGCCTTCACCGGGCCGCTGGCTTTTAACCGCACCTTAGCCGGGCTGGACCAGTCGGCGGTTGCAGGAGGGGGAGAGGAGCGGACCTCGCGGTGCTCTGCTCTGACGGGGCCCCGGAGCGGAGAGCTGCGGGTCGGGCCCCCGCGGGTTCTGTCCTCGGCGGTGATGGTGGCGGTGGCAGTGGCGGTGGCGGTGGCAGTGGTGGTGGCGCTGGGGGTGGGGGCAGCGGGGGCGGGCCTGTCGTTCACGCCGCTGATCAGGTTACTGAGGTGCTCCAGGTCGAGGGGGAGGCCGGCCTGCTGCACGCTGGGATGGGACGGGGCCTTCCTGGTGGGCTGCAGGGCACTGCTGCCGCGACTGCTGCAGCCGCGACTGCTGCTGCCGCCGCCGCTGCTGCTGCTGCTGATGGTGGGGTTCAGCGGGGCCTTCCGGGGCTCTGCAGCCTGGGCCGGCTGCTGCTTGGACAGGGCCACCTGGCTTTTGACGTACTTGGCCTTGTCGGCCTCCAGCCGCTCCACGGCACTCTGCCTGGGTCTGGGGGCCGGCAGCGGGCTCTGGCGGTTGAAGGCCGGCCCCAGTGGGGCCTTGGGTCGCAGGCGGGGTGGCGTCTGGGAGATCCTGACCGGCTGTCTCAGCGGAGACTGGAGAGTCTCAACAGGCATCGTGGTGGATAGAAGAATGTTTGGGAACACCCTAAACGCCCTGTTTTTCCTATAGAGCAGTGAATGTCTTTGCTTTACCCCAGGTTAGTGTCAATGGATATCTGGCTGTAGAACATCACCACTGTAGTTCCAGCCTTCAAGTCATAGAGCCAGATGACCCTGCCGGAATAGAGAAACCTCATATTAGATAGCAAATTACATGTAGAAGCAGCATTGCTGCCACTGCCATTAACAATATTGTTTGGATGCATTCTCAGCCAGTGGACATAGTTTACCAGCTCTTAATAAAAACTACGTTTTCCTGTCTTTTTGGTTTTAATCTCTCAGACGATCTGGCAGCAGCAGTCCAGATGAGTTTCAGCTTGTTTGAAACTTACAGCGGAATGAAGTGACGCTACCCATACGTGAAGATATCTCTATATCAAGCCTTGAGCTCAGTGGGTACGTATTGTTTTCCACCCCCATGCAACAGACAATTTTACCATGCATTGCACTACTCCAAAATAAACCCAAACATTAAGTCAATAATACGTTTCTAAAGCGAACGGATTTTGATGAACATATCTGGTAAACTTTGTAGGTGCATCCAAATGGGTTCGCTGTTATAACTTCACAGTCCTGTTGAACTGAAGGCTGGAGGGGACAGTAGATCACAGGTGCTGCTTCAACAGGCTGAATGTGCCAGTTACATTATCAGCATGTTTAACATTCCTGGGCCGGGCCAGGCTCCTACCGGGCCGGGCTCGCCTCCTACCGGGCCGGCCGGGCTAGGCTCCTACCGGGCCGAGGACCTCGTCAACACACCAGCTCACCTTATTTCCTTACTTGCTGACACAACCCAGAGTTCCCCCAGGCTCCTCCACTTGCATAGCACACTTGTCCTCAAATGCCGAGAATATGCTTTGGCCTAATGATATAGGGTAGCGGCACCCGGCAACCCCACTAGAAAGCACAATGGCCCGTTGAACTAAAATAGCAGCTATAATTTGGGTCAAGCCTCTGCATGTTCTGCTGGAGAGAGCAGAATAAATATAAAGAGTCGAACAGGAAGCAGGAGACAATGGAGACACGGCCAACAATGAGATGGATCTCCTGCCCACTGGCAGTTGGTGAGGTACTTGAGAAAAACCTAGTCCTGATGATAAAGTACCTTTCTGTCAAGTCATTTGTTTGTTGTGACCCCCTTTGGACCCAATCACAAAGTCAACATTCAAACAAGAAATAGGTAACTAACCTTGAACGTTGCGGACGGGCTTCTTAGCTGTAGCATACCATTAGGGCTGAGGCCTCTCCCTCTTATTTGAACGTGCCATAGGGCAGATAAACCATATCACTCCTGTGGTGGGAGCGTGTGCGGAAAAAAAAACTCCAAGCAACAGCACAGCAGACGAACCTGTCTGACAAGTCCTGGACGGCTCCTCCCCCCGTTGGATGGATCGACCAATCACTCCCACTCAAGGAAATGGACAGATATTTTCTATGGTCATGTGACTTTTTCTTTTCCTGTGTTGTTATATGACTCCTTCAGCGGATGACGGTGGCAGCACCGCAGCAGGCCTACTCATACACCAACAATGCAAGGCATCTACCACTTGTAGGCCTGCGACTGTTTATGATCACACCTTCCCACACCCCTCCCTGCACAACATAATCAATAAGAGACAAATACAGAAAAAGGTACAATGTTTTAATGTCGATATAAAAGTGTCTTACATAAAGCACTGGTCATCATCATCTATGGAAATGTTGTTAGCTAAGATCATACAAAGAAAATGTTTAGCATTGGCCCCATGGAAGACTTAAGCATATCCCCCAGGAATATAAAAACAACTTAGTCCCAAGAAATATTTGTTCTCACAGTAATCTCCATTTTATTTGAAGAGTATAAAACCATAACCTGCTTGATTCAAGACACAGTTGAAGCCCATACTTTGCCACAGAGTATTCATGAACATAAATAGTGATTTAAAAGAAATGTGGTAATAAAAAGTACAGCATACAGACCAGTAAAATATTTGATATGTAGGCCAATTCCTACACAACCTTTCCCTTTTAAGAAGCCACATTCTTCTTCCCTTCTCAGATGTGTACGTTTATTGCCTGAACATTTCAAAATGCGTAGCTATAAACATCTTTCAAGTTTATGATAGAAGTAGTCTTAACTTTGCTCCGTAGATGTAAACACTTCCGGTGAAACAACTCGTGTCGTCTACGTTCAGCAAGCCTGCATAGCTGTATGGGATTCAAGCCCCCCGGGGGGGGGGGGGGGGGGTGACCGTCACGATGGTCCCACTGGTCCCTCACCTCAAAGACACCCCGACTGCCACAACGTATTTACAACTCCTCAAACCCTTCCGACCCTGATCCAGCTCCTGTGGTCGGCGCCTGGGCTCTCTGGGCTACGAGATGGCACAGTTTTTGTCTTTGTCCTTGGCCCCCAAGCTCTCGCCCCGCCTCCCCCGCCTCTTGCTGCCCCTGAGACCCCTCCCCCCCTCCTCCCCCCCCCGCTGCCCCATGGCCATGTCCTCCTCCTCCTGGCCGCCCGCGGCCTGCTGCTGCTGCTGCTGCCGCCGGAGCTGCGGGGGCAGCGGGATGGGCTGGCCCAGGAAGAAGCCCTCCTCCTCCGAGTCTGAGGAGGAGGAGCAGGTGGAGCAGGCCTCGTCGTGTTTGTGGTGGCCCTGCTGGAGGGACAGGGAGGGGACGCCCTTCCTCTCCCCGTCCCCCCCTCCTCCTCCACCTCCACCTCCTCCTCCTCCTCTCCAGTCCAGGGCGTCGAGCCGCGGCCGGTCGGACGCCGTGCGGCGGAAGCGTCTCTCGGTGCCGAGGTGGAGGCTGGAGTCTGAGGTCACGCGATGGCGGCTCACGCCGCGGCGCAGGCTGCGCTGCTGGTAGCCGGATCCATCTGTTGGGAAACGAGCAAATGGGTAAATAATTAGGACGACGAACATTGGGAAACACACACCATGCGGCACCATTGATTTCTCAGTTTGATGCTTTTCTGTATCCATTTTCTAAACAGACCTGAAGGATTCAGAAACGTATCCGAGCGGATCGGTGGAGTGGTTTGCTACAGACCGGGGTTATTCGAAACTAGACGGATTGTGGCAGTAAAAAAGGTTCAGGTAACAAAGTGTAACGCACCCAGTAGATCCATCTGAGGGGGAATGCCCTTCTTAAGATGCAGCCTGCGCCCGAACCCTTCCTCCTCCTCATCCAGACGGCCTTCCTCCCCCTCTCCGGCCCGCTCCTCCTCCTCCATCTCCTCCTCCTCCTCTTCCTCTTCCTCTTCTTCCTCCTCTTCCTGCTCCTCGTCCACAGAGTAGCTGGAGCTGATGGGCTCTCTGAAGCTGACCCGGGCCGCCCCGTTGCGGGCCAGCCGAGGGGGGGTGCCGAGGTGGTCCTCCGGCGGGGGGAGGCTCAGCACGGGGGAGTTGCAGGCCTTGAAGTCCCGGGCCTTGGTGGGGAGGGGGGGCGGGAAGTCGTCCGGGATGGCGGGCGGGAGAGGGGGGGACTCGGAGAGAGGGGCGCGGCCGACGTGGAGGACTGGCGATTGGTTGGGAGGGAAGACTGCGGACCAGACCAGAGAAGAAGACATTCCTTTCATTCGATTTACGATGCATTTCAGTCGGTTGATTAAACAGAGGCGCGACCGTATAACTGATAAGAACAGTGGATCAGTCATGCTAAAATGAGTAAAACGGTCTTCATTATCTCTCCCGCCCCCCCCCCCCCACCTTGTCTGGCGGGACTGCTGCGCTCCACCCAGCTCCTGCAGTCGATGGCGGTGGACGTGCCCCGGGAGTGGAGGCTGGTGAGCGGGTGCACGGTGTGGCCCAGGAGCTCCCCCTGGAACTCCAGGCTGCTCGGGGACGGTTTGGACCCGCGCTCCCCGGACGGCAAACCGTAGTGGGACACGTCCCTGGGCCACGGCGGGCCGAAGCCGTTCCCCAGGTGGATGTGGGGGAGAGGAGAGTAGGAGCCTTGCGGGTGGGTGTGGCCGCTCACCAGAGGCACGCCATTTTGAGAAGGGCAAAGGACACCTGTTTGATGTGAAAATATAAACATAATTGTTTTTAAAAAGTTTAATATTCAACTCTACTCTCAAATGAACTATTATAAAACGTATCATACAAATGTAACCGTTGAACACGCCACATGTCAACACACCTTTATTTTCCACCCCAGTACGAATGCAGTCCTTTGCGAGGCTAATGTAGAGGTTGGCTCCCCCTAGTGGTGCGTGCGGTGCATAGCGTGGAGAGTGCTTGACTTTATCCGCCCTCTCGCAGCGTTGGTGCTGCGGGGACCGGCTCTGGACGGCCGAGTCGCAGGAGTCCGAGTTGTTGGGGTCCTCCCCCAGGGAGCAGGCCCGGGAGCAGAAGATGAGCCCCCCGCGGGGCAGGAAGGGCCGCCCCAGCAGTGCCAGGCGGCAGCGGGCGCAGCAGAAGCAGGACTCCACGGCGTGCCAGTGCTGGCCCTCGTACGTCATCTGGCCCTGGTCTATCCCTGAGGAAGGTTTGTGAGAGACGGTTCTGTTAAGACTCTCCCCGTCATCAGCTCAAGCCAGACGTGTGTGTGTGTGGTTTATAAGCTGTGGTTCGTAAAAGGGGTACATTTGCATTCAGGGCATGTAGCAGACGTTTTTAAACAACGCAACTTACAATAAGTACATTTGTCAGAAGAAAGAGGAACAAATATATTGCTGTCGGTACAGTGAGGCTGTTCAAGGAAGCTAGTGCTCGCACTTACAACTGATAGGTTAACCCCTAATCCCTGTATACAACAAAGAGCTCTTGGATAAGACCATTCACTGTCAACACTTTCTTTCCAAAATGCATGGCTACATGTTATGGTTCAGCCACTAGCTCCCTGTGTGTGTGTGTGTGTGTGTGTGTGTGTGTGTGTGTGTGTGTGTGTGTGTGTGTGTGTGTGTGTGTGTGTG
>JAOPJL010000001.1:6757258-6777175 GCA_027123545.1 Trisopterus esmarkii
ATATACTGCATGGGTCACATTTCTGAATGTGTTAGGGCTACTACACGTAGATAACAATGGCTGTCATTTAGCATCTTCTGCAAGTGTTAACCACCATCTTTGTCAAACACCAGGTGACCAAGATCTTCCAGAAGAAGAAAACCTCAGTGACATACAGCTTTAGACAATCATTCCCTCTGGTGGAGATGCAAGTGCACATGTTCCAGAACTCCTGTGAGCAACAATACAAAAAAAAATCGAGTTTCAACAATTTCTTAATGCCCCTCTCGTTTGGATGTTGGCATGAACATACATTCTTCCCCTCCTAGATTACCCCCACGGTATTCGCCTGACTTCAGCGGTGCTGGGCGGGGAGAGGAAAGTGCTCATCGTCTTTTTGGCGCCCAGTCAGCAGGACCGTACACGCTTTGTCAGCGACCTCAGGGAGAGCATTGCTGAAGTTCAGGAGATGGAGAAATATCGAGTGGAGTGTAAGTACCCCACCTGCTGGTCAATACGATGCACTACAACGCCAAAGTCCGAGTACAATGTGGGTTTATTCTTTTAGTATAGTATAGTAAGTATATTTTTATTGATGAGAAGTCAGAATGCCAACTAGGTTTTGGTGGTGTCCTTCATAATTTTTTGGAGATTATTGTCCATTTATTGGGTGGAACAGATTGGAAAAAGCCTTTAATGGCTCTCTGATGTCTTCCACAGCGGAGTTGGAGAAGCAGAAAGGCGTGATGCGTACTGGGTTGTTGTCCAGTGGTATGGTGAAGGGGGACGTGGTGAACGGCTCTCTGGGACGGCCCAGCCTGGATGACAACTACTCAGCCGCCGAAGGCCTCAAACGCACGGCCCTCAGCTCATCACTCAGGGACCTATCGGACACAGGTGACAGAGACTAGTCTCTTCGGTGATACGGGCCAGATCCAATTAATTTTCCTTCCAATGGGTTGGGCAGGAGCACACAAATTCTCCTTGGCTTGCTTCACATTCTTCTATTTCTTCATCGGTTCCATTCAGACACCACCTCATCAATGTCCCAACCACAACAACCATATGTAAAACAAACGCCTGTGAACCATTCTGTTCTTCCACTCTTTACTAACTGACGGACTCTTCCTGGCGGGGTGCAGGGAAACGTGGTCGCAGGAACAGTGTTGGTTCTCTGGACAGTACCATGGAAGTAAGTCTGAGTGGCTAGCCGTGGCTGTCTAACCCCCACAGACCTAACCTTTAACAACCCCTAATGCAGCCCACCCCAGCATGTGCTGTGTTTGCACTGCATTATTTATGCATGTGTGTGTTTATACGTGTGTGTGCGTGTGCACGTGCGTGCGTTCGGTGTGCGTGCGTGCGTGTGTGTGTGTGTGTGTGTGTGTGTGTGTGTGTGCGTGTGTGTGTGTGTATTCTTGGTCGCACATACCTGCACATGCCTGCAGTAATACTAACACTCTTTGCATGCCAATTAGAAATAGGAAGGTACAAGGCCGAGCCGAGCATGCTCTGTACATGATACTGATCCTTGCGTCTTTGTGTTTGACGACGAGTTGCACGACGGATGCGGTTGTTTTGCTCCGGAGACTCCCCCACGAAGGTGGGCGCGTTGGAATCATCCAAAGCATTGAATTCCTTCTCTCCCCGCCCAGGGATCCATCATTAGCAGCCCGCAGCCTCACCAGCGCTACACCGTTCCGGGCGTGGTCCCCGGCTGCTATGGAACTGAAGACTACCGGCCGCATCGCCCCATCCTGAGCCCCGGATCGGGGGTGGGGGGTGGGCCGGGGCAACAACACAACGCTGCTGGGACGGGAGTGGGGGGGGTCCCCAGCAGTGTAGAGAGATCAGGGGTGGGGGGGGTACCTGGGGTGGGGAGCAGCAGCAACAACAGTGGCTCCTTCCTCGGGTCCCTGTTTGGGAGCAAACGCGCCAAACCACCGGCGCCCCTCATACCACCGGGGCCACCTTACCCCGCCCCTGTCCCCCCACCGACTACGGGAGGTCCCCCTCCTCACTCCCCTTCATCCCTGTGCCAGTTGGACGGGGGGCCTTCCAAGATCCAGGCCCTACATGCACAGTACTGTCACGCGGCCGCCGTGCAGCCGCCGCCACCGTACTACCATCACCATCGCTACCACGTCCAAACTGTCCCGGCCCCTTTGCAGGGCGTCCCCGCTCATACTACACAGAGAAGCCCGCTTCCCTGTCGCCCTCCGCTTGGGCCCACGCACGCGCAGCAGCTGGCGCATCTCTCCCAGCTCTCCCAGCATGGGCTACCGGGTCGGTACGGCAACATGGTGGTGGGCTGTCCTCCCCCCCTTTCTCCTCACTCCCAGCCATCCCCGAGCCCGCAGTTCGGCCTGTACCACGCGCAGCCCATACACTCTGTCAGAGGAGCCGGCGTGCTCCCTCCCACCAAGCAGCCTCTCACACTGTCTCATTCCCAGCCGCACCCCCACGCACACTCCCACACCCACCCCGGTCACTCTCAAACCCCGCACCCGGTCACCCACCCCGTCCACCAGACACACTTTATCTTCGGCACCCTCCCGCACCACCACCACCACCAACCGTCCACCACCACCAGTGCACATCCCGCCTCTACCGTCGGCCAGTATCTGCCCCAGTACCCTCCGCTCTCTTCCATCCCTCCTCCCCCACCACACTCCCCTTTACCCCCCCCTTCCTCCCCCCTTACCCCTCATACACCTCTCTCCCCTCACCCCACTCAGCACCCCGGGCCGCCTCAGCAGGGCCCGCAGGGGATGGGGGCGGGTCCCACCGGCCCCGGGAGCAGCAGTTCCAAGTCCAAAGCTATCAACCGGATAAGCACCGTGGTCTGAGCAGGGGGTGGGGCTCCCGGGGTCAGAGGTCAGAGCGGGCAGAGGACACGGGGAGCAGGAGCAGAGCCAGGAGCCGCTCAACGAGGACCGACAGCAGCGGGGCGAGCGAGAAGAGGAAACGCAGCTTGCTCCGCCTCTGCTACTTTCACCTCCGCTTCCCGCATATGTAAAGCGTTGACCAGTAGCGTAGAAGTTTGTCCCCATGCTCAGACACTGGCCCACCGAAACCGAGGCCCCACACATACACGTTGACGTCAGAACACGTTCACAATAAATAAAAGCTATAGCCATATATCTTTATTTTTAGTTGAATGTGCAAGAATTTGGCCCCTTTGACTGTTTCAGCGTTCTAACTTTGTGAGAGGCGAGGCAGTGTTGGAACCAACACAAATATATAAGAAACAAGCTGTTTATTTATTGATGTAAAAAAAAAGACAACTAAAAATAATGATTATGATTATTTGGGCGTTTGACATTGTAAAGAGTTCTTGCAGATAATTGCAAAGAAACGTACACAAATCTGCAATAATCTCGTGTCTGTCATTATTTTCAGATTTTGCTTACCAGTAAGACTTTTTACTTTTCTCTATTTTGAGCCTCAGATTTGTTCCACTGTCCCAAAGTCTTTAGGCCTGTGCACGTATTCTGGCTCCATGGTCTATTGCTCTACAGTCGTTTTCACGTGGACAAAAGCCAAGTGGCTTATTAGTAAATAACATTTCGTTTGGGAAGTGGGAATTAATTATATGAACAATAATCTATTTGAATGTTTCTGAAGCTTTTTCGCTGTTGTATTGATATTATTATATACCTGCTTTGAGTATGATAAATATTGTTTGATAAATGTTTTGATCAGTGATTAATTATATCAGCGATGTTTGACTGTACATGACTATAGAACATTTATGCACACATATTAATCCCCTCAACTCACGTAAACTGCTTGAGGGTGTTATTGTATGTGTAGGGAGATTATTTCCAAATTATAATGACTGCCATTTATTTTTTGGTCAAAATTAATACAAATGGTTTAAACATTATGAATGAGAATGAGGACCTTTTGGACGGTGGAACCTTTTCCTTCCTCCCTTTTGCGTTGAGTGAGGAGATTATTTTTGCAAACAACACATGAGCTCTTGGGGAGAAAGATACTTTAGAGTTTTGTATATGGCTCCGTGTAAAGAAAAGGGCTTCAGCCTTGCCATAGATTTATGAAGCTATGTTCCATTTAGGAAGCCATCATTCCTTCAGAGGCGACTCTTTACAGCCATTAAAACCAACTTGTTGCGCGTTTTGACACTCTAGGCCTTTATAAAAACGCACGCTTTTAAATGCAGTTTTGTGTTTTTGCACACGAGTGATGTCTTAAGTCAGCAATGGCCTTCTTCTTATTCCCCTGCTTCAATCATTCTTTAAAGATCTCTGTTTACACTTTTGGACATTTTCCTGGCCCCTGCTGAATGGGTTTCTTGTTCAACATAACCCGCGTGTGGAATGTAAAAGACAACTTTTCTTTATCTCAGTACCTCCTGGGTGTGCAGTCTCTTGTGCTTAGAGTCGTTTTTTAACGTGTAACAGTGCACCGAGATAGGCCGGAATTAGTGCCATTGATTACCGAGCTAAATGGTGTATCTTATTAGGGAAAGGTATGTGGTTCAAGATCGGTTTGGGATCTGAAGTTGATGAAGTTGTTTATTGAGATGCAGAAGAAGAAGAAGGCACATCAAAGACCTCAAGAAATAAAGTGTATTGTGACATTTGGCGAGATTTAGGAATGTGAAATGTAAATGTTTTTCAGTACTTGTTGCTCTGCCTATCGCTTCAATGGTGTTTTCTTTTGGCTCTTTTTGCATGGGTATATCTGCACTTATTGAATGGATTGTACTGTATAAACCTAAATGTACATAATATATTATACATATAGGCTTTGGTTTGGGGTAAATTACTCCTATTCTGTTTCAGGTGCGTGCATGTGAGTGCCACTAGGTATGTATATATGAGCAAAAGACATGAAAGTAGATACAGTAGGCCAAAATTTAAATCTTTTTTCATTTCTCTAATTCAAAACAGAAGGTTAACTACCCTGATAAAGGCCTACAAGTGTTAATATGTTAGGGCACCTATTGACACCAATTTAAATATACAATTTTAGAATTTTTATTTGTGAATGTATCAAGTGTGTTCTGAAAGAGATGTGAATATTTATTGCTTAAATTAAAAAAGCGTCCTTGCAGTGAAACGCCTATGTTTATTTTTATTCACAAACTTGGCTTAGGCCGAGAGCAAGCATGTGTAATGAGACATTTTAAACAACCCATCTATTTAAGCTGTCAAAGCTGTTAAACAGGCAAAATCTGAAAGTCTGGTAATAAAAAGCCAAATAATATAGAGAATATTTTTAAATGCATGGTCCTGTTATGGCCAACATAAGCGTCTTCCAAATATCCAAGGTCAACGCACAAATTGAAAGCAGCGCATTGGCCTAGTCATAAACGAAGTGAAAGCTATATAAAATTTAAGACAAGCTTTTAGCATGTAGTAATAAAATAATAGGTTACATTTTTAACAATTGCACTTAACGAGTGAGGTGTCCATCTGTAACATAGATAAAATAGTAGGCCTATGTGCTGTCTCATTGATTTTCTACGCATACTTTTGTGGCGATTTCCTTATTAAAAAATGTATGAGCCACGTACAATGCAAACGAGTACAGGCATACATGTGGTTTAACAGAGTGAAACCCACCCACCCATTTTATATGGCGACATTCTCTAATTATGTTGTGAATTAGTTTGTGTATAAACGGACCCTTTGAAAGTCCATGATTCCCTGTCCTGCTCTAAGTGGTAACCTCGTTCCCATGCGTTCACGTCGGAACGCCTGGAACGGGATACTTCAAATGGCCATTATTGGCAGGAGTGGGCGGGACATTCTATTACATG
The DNA here is from genome assembly GCA_027123545.1 of Trisopterus esmarkii. Taxonomy (NCBI): domain Eukaryota; kingdom Metazoa; phylum Chordata; class Actinopteri; order Gadiformes; family Gadidae; genus Trisopterus; species Trisopterus esmarkii. The sequence continues at coordinate 6,763,029 of JAOPJL010000001.1, forward strand.
GGTTTAGCTGCAAGAGAGGGCGGGACTAACGATAAAGGGATATCCGTTTCCGTTACATGTTTTGGGATAGTGCTTTACCGTTTTTCGTCAAAACTCCGTATTATTATCATTTTTCTTGTTTTGGTTATTTCTGTGATGTTTTTATTCTCAGCACTCTGCTCTGATGACTGTTAACTAGCGTACACCGCCCATAGAAAGTAAGAGACCAGAAACTGCGTTGTGACAAACCGGGATAACGCTACAGTCCTCACACAGCACTAGCTCTGTTGTGATTCTGACGTAGACGCTCGTCTCGAGACTCGGGGCTGTGCTTCGGCCGTGAGAAAAAAACTAAAATGGCGTCTTGTTAAGGAAGATAGGATGATCCTAAGGCAGAGATGGTGTTGATCATAAATTGGATTATTAGTGTCATCATTTTTAGTTTGAGAATTTTTTCTGAAGTGAAACACGCGCATACGGTCCGTCCCTTTCGCCTATGTTTCTAATGGGACGGTGCTATATGGTGGAATAAGCTGTAAAACGGCCAACTTTAGTTGCTAGCAGTAGCTAGCCCACTGGACCGACCACAGCTGTCCAACGTGAGCTAACCACCAGAGAAATCACAACAGAGGAAGGGCAGTCGCTACCAACCCTCATCATTCCCCGGGACATCGAGGTGTCTACGGGTCAGTAGCGACTGTGTAATCAATCCAAAAAAAAAAAATGGCATGCGTGTCCAGTTTCGTAGCGTTGTTTATTTTCTCCCCATAGCCATTGTTAGGTGCGGAGCGGCCGTCGGGTAATTGGCCACGGACGCTAACGTCATTAGCGTCAAGTCAAGTTCCCTCAGCTAGCGTCGGTCCCGCTAGCGCTAGCCGCTCACCTAGACCGTGGTGGGAGGTGATTGTACTTGGCTGGAAAGTGGAGGCCGCAAACGCTACCGACCAGCATCCTCACTGCCCGTGACCCCCGGGCCCCGCGAACCCCTCAAGATCTCCGGGCGTGTGGATGGGAAAGGGATCATAGTACGACCGTGGTGTATTATGGACGTCATGTCAACTTTCATGTCTATGTTATTGCATATTTGTGGACAACGTCTCTTGAGCTCATGGTGTCACTCTTGCTAGCGTATGAGTACTTCTCACCAGATGATTTTATTCCACACCACCAGTGTCTCGGGTTAACGTTTGGTTTATTCGTGGATATAGTGTTGTGTTACTATACCGACGGTCAGTTGTCTTTTAGGTGCGTGTTTTGTAAATTAAGGCATCTGTCGTACTCCACCTGGGAGTAGTGATGCTGTAGTTGGCCTCGATTCTTGGGTTCGTGGTTTCAACGCCATTGTTTGTTTTTAGGCCCGTGAAGCACCAGATATGATCGTATGAGCGACTGAGTCCCACATTTGGTCAGTATTGAGTACAGACGGGCCAGTACACGTGCCGTCTTGAATACGACCATCGTCTTCTCTAGACACATGGTTGTTTTATGTTTGGACTTTTGTAAATATTTTTCTATACTTTGACACATCGACATACTTTGCGTGCTTGGCGTGTGTTGCTCACGCACTTCTCAATTTCTCCATGTTTATTAATGTTTGTGTAAGTTTGTGTCCTAATGGGCCTTGTTGGATTTACAGGGGTATTTGTTTTGTTGTGTCTGTAATGTTGGGGGAAGGGGTGAGCTTAGACCAGTCTCGGCCTCCTCCTCCTCCTCCCCCACCCCCCCCAACGGAAGTTTATCTCAGCCCTGTGTTGTTCATGTAAATTGCTGGTAGGACCAACCAGAAAAATATCAAACTGGCTCTTGTGAAGTGCAAACGCTATAGATAATTGGAACGTCCAAAATATGCTGACATGTTTTATCGCTCTATATGAATTAACCAACAACTTAAAATGAATACTGATGTCCCAAATGGAAAATAAAGCTATGGCCCGGCAACAGTATGCCATGGCCTTCCACTGTGTATGCGTGTAATTAACTTTGTTGCACATTTTCTCCCGTCTCTCTGTTGCCAGGGTGATGGAAGGGGAAGAGTTTGTGCCTCCTCCGGAGTGCCCGGTGTTTGAGCCATCATGGGAAGAGTTTCAGGATCCTCTTGGCTACATTGCCAAGATCCGCCCAATCGCAGAGAAGTCGGGAATTTGCAAGATCCGACCCCCAGCGGTAAATGTTCATCTGTCTTATGGTGATCAAGTATTTCATTCTAATTGATGGATCAAAAGATGACTTTGTTTGTAATTCTCTACAGGACTGGCAACCGCCCTTCTCAGTGGAGCTGGATACTTTCCGCTTCACTCCCCGCATCCAGAGGCTCAATGAGCTTGAGGTTTGACCCTGGTCTTCTCTGTGCTGATAGTTGTGCTGATAGTTGTAGACAGACTAATGTTTGTGGGAGTGAACTTGTTATCAGTGCTCTTTCCTTCTATTTCTAGGCGGAAACCCGGGTGAAGTTAAACTACTTGGACCGCATTGCCAAGTTTTGGGAAATCCAGGGATCCTCCTTGAAAATCCCAAACATCGAAAGGCGCATCCTTGACCTATTCAGCTTGTCAAAGGTGTTAAATCTATTGCTGTTAACGAAACCACCGTTAACTTTATTCATTGTGTTTATGTGATGCTCGTTGTTCCTGGTTGGATGTTTTGATTAATTGTATGTGTTTTCCGGCCTTTTCCAGATCGTAACAGACGAAGGGGGCTTTGACCTGGTGTGTAAGGAGCGGCGCTGGGCCCGTGTGGCCCAGCGGCTGGGCTACCCTCCCGGGAAGAACATAGGCTCCCTTCTGCGCTCACACTATGAGAGGATCGTCTACCCCTTTGAAATGTTCCACTCCGGTGCCAGCCTGACGGTAAAACTATGCACACGCTGAACTCTCCCGTTGCTGTACATTCAGACATAAAACGACAGACGCTACAAAAGCGTAATTTAGATGCCGGCGACATGTAAGGACCAAATTTGTGGCACATTAAATATAATGTAAGAACTGCTTGATGTGGAGCCGGTTTGTTCAACCAACTCAAGGGCGGTGTCGGGATCCCTTCACCATAACCAGTTCTGCTGTTGACTGGAACGTGACAGCTGGGTTCCTACTCCCTACCCAGGGAAAATCACATGAAGATAATTACATGGTGTTTCACAATGCATACCAGTATTATCTGGTCAGAACATTGTAGTGAATCGAATGACTCCTTAAATGGGGTAGATGCGCGAGTTCTTCTGCAATTGTATAAATAAACAAGCAAGTTAGCTTGTGTTGCTCACAGTTCCCATGAAATCAATAAAGGTGTAGTCCTAACTTCTGGTTATTCATTGCTTTCATCTTCATTGTTGAACTGTTTCGTTATCCAGTGGGAAGTGCTGTGCTCAGTTTTACGATTATGTACACAGTATATTACTAACAGCCACACTGCTTTTTCTCTGCATGCCTGATCGCTGTTATCGGTTGTCTCCTGGAGCCACGGTGCATGCAATGAACATTTTGGTCCAAAAAAATGACTACCTTTTTAATCATCGCATACTGAACCTTTTCATTTATTTCCCATTCCCCCTGTTGTAGAACTGCAAGCCGAAGCATTATGACGGCGAGGAGGTGGACAGAGAGTACAAGCCACACTCCATCCCGCTGCGCCAGTCGGTCCAGCCCTCCAAGATGAACAGCTACGGACGCAGGGCCAACCGCTGCCAGCCAGATGTGAGTTCAAAAACATCCAATGGTCCAATGTATCATTAAGGCCCCGCCTTGCCCCCCACTTATCTTAAGGCTGGAGAGCTCCCAGCTCTAGTCAAACAGATTCTGGACTAGACCTGTAGACTTTAGAGATCTTTCTGGGTAAACCTTGCTGTTTTTCCTGTTCTCATGTTGTTGCAAGTAGAGTTTGGCTCACTCAAGTCGCGCTAAATTGTACAGTAGCCTATGCCTAATGCTAGATACATTAATTTATAGCTGTGAATGTAAGCAATAAAAACAGGCTGGAAGACCGTTATGTCCTAAAAATATTATGAGTTTAATATAATTTAAGTCTAGCATGCTTTATTTGAATAATGTAATTATGGTATTGTACCGTAAGTAATAATAATAATAATCAGAACTGAAAAACGAAAGAGTGAAGATAGATAATCCCAAAGTTACAACACAATATAACCTAGTCTGATAAATAACAGATGGTGTTTAATGAGCTTCTATCTGTGATGGTTTCTCTCTGCTTATCATGTCCTGAAGATTGATGGCGCTATTCTTCTGATAGTGCCATCTCCGTTTGGTGTCCTAGTAATGAAAACATGCTGAACATTTGATGCCTTCAGTCTTCCCTTTTTTTGCTCTTTTTTTTATTGGCTGTTACTCAGAGGAAATGGAATGCTATTTCTAAGTGAAATGAGCATGCATTCAAGCTTCTACATAAAAGACTACTGCTGTGGGGATACACAAAACCCTTTCATTATGTTATCTCATGTTATCATTCCCATACATGCTGCTGCAATTTCTGTTAAAGAGATAAGCTGACTGTGAAAAGCCTGATATGGTTACAGTGTGGCTGGATACATCATTTGCATTTAGGGTTTTGGTTTTGTTTTGTTTAACAACTTTTGAGTATGTTAATGGAATATCTTGTTTAGGCAAATTTTTTGTCTTGTCTTTTTTGTAATGATGTTGATAAGGAAATGTGTGAATATGATGCGTTCAACAATGTAGCCTGCATGCCTGCCTTATCCTTCCATGCTGCACTGCTGCTTCTGCCCTCTGCTCAGTACTCTTTTTACTTCTTTAACCCCTCATTACTGCCTCACTGCATTTCCCCGTGTGTTAAGGAGTATGCATTTCATCTGCTGCCACATTTATAATCCACATTTTTCAGTGGCTGTTTTATAAGTGCTATGTTTTTTCTTTTATTTGCCTCCTGTATATTAGAAAACCACACTCCCGTTTTATAGGAATTCAATTTAAGATTAACATTTAGAATTGGTAGCTGATGGCTTGCTATAGTATCGTTATTTTAACTAACTTGCAATGTAATTGTTGATAATGACCCTAATATAAACTCTTAAGGTCTCCGCTATTCCTCATGTTTCAAATGCTCTGTCTGAATGTTGGGAGGTTTTTTTTTCCCCTATACAATATCGTTTTTTTTATTTGAATGTGATCCAAAGTATTTTCTTGAATGTTCGAAAAGGACATTTACATGAAAGAGACACACTCACAGTTGAATCATTATCCTTGTGAGTTTGAGTCTCCTCTCTCCATTACCTGTGTTTGCGATCCGGTTCAGGTCTCCTCTGGCGCTCTCCCTCTCTGGTCCCCTGTCCCCCGCTTGTCTTAGTTTATCGTTGCCTGTATTGTTCCCCTTGCAGGGTCCAGAGGACCTGGCCCCCCATCCTCTCTCCACTGGCCCTCCACTCAGCTCTGCGGTACTGCTTCCTGAGCACACAAGCTCAGTTTCTCCGGCCCTCTACCTTCTTGCCTCGCTTTCCTTTCCTAGCCTCACGCCTTCGCCAGCGCTCTTTACTCTCACCTTTCCACTAACTGCAACAACAAACATTGTCAGGGATGCGGTCACGCCAGATGGTTGAGTCGAAACGATGCAAATCCAAAAATGGTTTTGAAGAATTCTAGCGTATTAGCAATCAAGATGTGTGGCCAGAGCTTCATGTTTTAGGCAGAGTCTCTATTCTTGGAAACGTCAATCATTTGATTCCACTTATATTGTTATGGACCCCTCTGGAAAAAATTTAAAATTGTCCCATTTCTCTCCGTCATACGTGGGCTTGATGTTTGAAACAAGAGTAACACCATGTAAATGTACCAAATCTACATGGGAAGATTCTATGGGCTAGACGAGTTCCACTTCATAAAGTGGAACTTAAACTTTATACTTGAATCCTCACAAAGCATGTCCATAAATCTTAGTCTATTTCACCCCAGCTGAGCTGAGTAAGGTCTTCAAAGCCCCTCCATTAAGTGTGTATTGACCCTCCTTTCTTTTAACTCTGTAACTCGTTTTTTTTCCTTGACGTTGCTTGGTTTGCATAAACGCTGGGCTGTGAATGCCAGGCTGTTTGGTATCAGCTGTGTCTTTAGTTTGGCATTGTTGTGTAGCTGCATGCGTGCCACTGGACTGCATCTCTCAATCTAAAAAAAGCCTGTAGGTTAGATTAACATGTTTTTCTTGGTGGTGGTTACTCAATCTCTTGAAAGATTGTCAAGTATTTGCAATACTTGCCCATAATGCAAGTAGATTACGACTCCTAAATGACTGTGCAGTTCAATTGACACTATATGTATGGTACATTTTTTTTTGGTTTTCTTTTTTTCAATTGTGTGGGTGTTGCTGGTGGTGGTTGCTCCGTTTCTCGCGTTGGTTTGTTGTAGGCTAACACTTCCCTTCCCATCTAACCTCAGCCTAGGCACACGTTGTGATGCATCGCTATGCTATCGTGCCATCACCCCGGATGTGGTCTCCTTGGCTTGGCTGTCTGTGTGCTGTTGAGTCCTGGAAGTTGGTTTGGTACTCCTAAGCTAACCTGTTCATTCTGCCCCCTAGCCTGAACCCACCGAGGAGGACATCGAGAAGAACCCAGAGCTGAAGAAGCTGCAGATCTACGGGGCGGGGCCTAAGATGATGGGCCTGGGTCTCATGGCCAGAGACAAGAGCATCCGGAAGAAAGGTAGACGCCTACTCATTACTCAATACAGAGGATGTTTAAATATCATTTTCTCAGTTGAGATATAAACATCGAGTTTATTGATCCCGAGGGGCAAATTAGGCTTAAACACTTTAATTGTTAATTATGTTTAAGGCATGCCAAAGTCCACAAATACCCTGAACTAGATGTAATAAAGTCTCATTGGCCAATTAGCTAATAGATGCTAATCACTGCCAGCCACCCATTGTAGTTCCTGAATACTCCTGAATACTGGCTAGATGAGTTCCCCTGTGAGCTGTGAACTGAGCCATCTATGATGCTCCTTTGCAGAAGAGCTGCCACAGACGGTCACGGTCAGGGACAAGGTGTCCACGGCAGCTGCTCCTCCGGACCCGGCGGCCACCACAGAGCCGGCGGGCGGTCTGAAGAAGGAGGCGGGCGAGAATCTGTCCAGCCCCTCGCTGCCCCCTGGGGGTGTCAAGCTCGAGGTGAAGAAGGAGTCGAACGCCGAGGACGTTAAAGAGGAGGAGGAGGATGACGACGAGGAGGAGGAGGAAGACGACGACGAAGGGGGGCCAAAAGAAGGCCCCTGCACCAAGATGACCATGAGGCTGAGACGCAACATCAACAACCCACAGTTTGTAAGCACAACACGCGGGGCCGTCGCGGTTGACCTGGGAATGTTTATAAAGGTGTGTAGTGGACGCCACCGGCAGCTCATTAAACCCCTCCTCATGGCTTGTGTCAGGTGGACTCCTTTGTGTGTCGGATGTGTGGCCGCGGGGACGACGACGAGAAGCTCTTGCTGTGCGACGGCTGTGAGGACAACTACCACACCTTCTGCCTGCTGCCCCCACTCACAGAACCCCCCAAAGGCAACTGGCGATGTCCCAAATGTGTTGCAGAGGTATGTCAGTCCCGTCAAAAAGAATCCTGGCTCTTGGGTTCGTAACAGGTAGTTCAGGTTTACCAGTATGTGCAGAATCGAGCCAGCTTCACTCACTCCCTGCTTGTTTCTCTTTAGGAGTGCAAGAGGCCGAATGAAGCCTTTGGCTTTGAACAGGCCACACGAGAATACAGCCTGCAGAGTTTTGGGGAAATGGCAGATGCCTTCAAAGCAGATTACTTCAACATGCCTGTGCATGTAAGTAAACCCTCGGTACACATCCACTCCAAGGCCTGATTCTGGGAGGCGCCGACTGATCTCTTTCATCTGTGTTATTTTTAACCCCCCCCGTGATGTTTAGATGGTCCCCACTGAGCTGGTGGAGAGGGAGTTCTGGAGGCTGGTGAGCAGCATTGAGGAGGACGTGACCGTGGAGTACGGCGCAGACATTCACTCCAAGGAGTTCGGCAGTGGCTTCCCCATGAACACCGGGCTGCGCCTCCTCACCAGCGAGGAAGAGGTGAGTCCCGCACCGAGCCCCTCCCTGAGGCCGACAAGAACCTGGTCCTACAGAGCGCTGGTGTAAAGGCTCGCCGTGTTTGCCGTTCTTTCCAGGAGTATTCCCGTTCTGGCTGGAACCTGAACGTGATGCCTGTGCTGGAGCAGTCGGTGCTGTGCCACATCAACGCCGACATCTCTGGGATGAAGGTGCCCTGGCTCTACGTGGGCATGGTGTTCTCCGCCTTCTGTTGGCACATCGAAGACCACTGGAGCTACTCCATCAACTACCTGCACTGGTGACCGCCTGTCTTTTTTTTAGCGCTCAGCGAGTCTACATTACGTACATTGGGTGTTCTCTGGTCACTAGTGGGTTGTTGTCTCTGTTCCCCTGCTCATCTTGTCTGTGTTGCTCTTCAGGGGGGAACCCAAGACCTGGTATGGCGTACCCTCTGTGGCGGCGGAGCGGCTTGAGGAGGTGATGAAGAAGCTGACGCCGGAGCTCTTTGACTCCCAGCCCGACCTCCTGCACCAGCTGGTCACCATCATGAACCCCAACATCCTCATGGCCCACGGGGTCCCGGTACGTGGCTCACGCTGACCGCGTGCCCCCCCCCCCCCAACTCCCATAGGCTCTCTACCTCTTCATGCCCTTACCATCGAGGTCTTTGCTCTGCAGGTGGTGCGCACCAACCAGTGTGCCGGGGAGTTCGTCATCACCTTCCCCAGAGCCTACCACAGTGGCTTCAACCAAGGGTACAACTTTGCTGAAGCTGTCAATTTCTGCACTGCAGACTGGGTACGCGGCAATCCATTCTTGCACCTCCTTCCCCGCTAGGGATAAATTATCAGTAGTTCAAGCCTATTACTAACTCTCTCTCTCTCTCTGTCTGTCATCATCTCCTCCTCCTCGCTCTCAGCTGCCAGCCGGACGCTCCTGCATCGAGCACTACCGACGCCTACGGAGGTATTGCGTGTTCTCCCACGAGGAGCTCACCTGTAAAATGGCCGCCTGCCCAGAGAGGCTAGACCTTAACCTGGCAGCTGCCACACACCGGGAGATGTTCATCATCGTCCAGGAGGAAAGAAAGCTCCGCAAGGGTCTGATGGAAAGGGTAAGATGCGTGGAAAAGCATCAAGTTGTCTTTAGTGCTTCTGTGATTTATTTGAAAGGCACAGCGTTCCCGCTAGAAGAAAAAAAAAAGGTGCTGGTCAAAGTGACCTGCAGAGGTTTCTTTTTCAGGAAATTTTGATGATATGCCAGTCAAATATCCTATTATCGCTTCCTAATTAGGCTATGTAGCTTAAAGAATGACATAATCAGCCTAACTTTCTTCTGATTCACAACAACGAGGCATAGGAACAAACTGGAACAAACTAATTACTAGGCCTATAATATTATAATTTTAGGCTACTTTTTGCGCTGCTTTGCAGTGCTGAATTTTGCCGCAGCCGACTTAAAATCCAAACTGCTCAGTCTCTTCTCAACTTGCTATGCGCATAAGTTGCGTAACCTTGTTCTCCGCAAGGCGTCTTCGCTGCCTTCTCTTGATCTGATTCTGCAGCGAGAACCCCCTCTCCACAGGAACTATCGAGACAGGATCACACAGGCTATTTTTGCGAGCTTGGCCCACTCTGGATAAATGTCGTTCACATCACATATGAGGACTTGGCAGGCCGTGGAGATATGCAATCCTCTGTAGCGATGAAGCACTGTCATCACAGTGAGGGCATCTCGTCGCAGGCTCACGGCATCGATAAGAGGAGCAGTGTCAGCAGACTATTATTTAAACAGATATGGAAGTTATTCTTTCTCATTGGATTTTGAAAATAAAAAGCCATTGAATTTTAAGCACTGAATATTTTGCATTGAAATAACATATCTGTTTTTATCCTCTGAATTTAACTTTAAATTATCAACAAATCATTTTCTCCTTTATTTTTCAATGGTCAAAAATTCAAAATCAAATTTTCAAAGTAAAAAAATTCAGATGCAAAATTCAATGGATAAAATTCAATTTGTATATTTTCGACAAATTCAACATGCCGAATTCAGCTGCAAAATTCAATGTTTGAAATTGAGTGTCAACATCCGGGGACCCAAGGAAGAGCAATCGTTCCTAGATGCTAGATCGCGGTCAAGCAAGGAGAGGTAGTGGGAATAAGTCACTCATTGGCTACCTGACTCTGATGCTGGAAGGCATGTGTAAAGCAGGCTTTAGCCATGTCCAACGGCATTGATGATGGGTCTTTCTTTCTTGATACAAACGTTAATTCTAAACATTTTACATTTTAGCCTATAATGGGAAATGATCAAAGGTAGATCAACATCATTAAACACTGACTGAAGCTTTTTATGGGGAAAGAAGCCACGATGGTGGACCGTACTAAACGCCCTATCCATTGTATGAGATTGTAAAATGCAATTCATTCAGCGTAAGGATAATTTTAGTGGGTTAAGAGCCCCATTTTTTTAGGGCATCAATTTGGGACGATCCAAGGTCCCTTCGCCTACGTTTGGTGTGCGTCTGGCCGGGGGCGTGGTCTGAAGCCCACTGTGGCACCAGAGGGCAGAGCCGACAGGAATGCGCACGGAGTGGCAACTGAAGCGCTAGCAGCCTGTAGCTCCAGTGCCTCAGGAAGAAGCAGCCGCCAGCAACCGTTTTTATTTGTCATCCTCTTAACTAAATCATGCCACTCGGGGAGCAGCACTGGCGGCTCTGCCCTCTCGTTGTGCCGCCACAGAGGCGTATAGACCGCTTTGCTTCAGCCACTCAACGTGCTGTATTTCCGCGCGTGAACCTCTTCCAGCCTGATGCCTGTCTACGCTTCATACTCGTGCATGCCGCCTAAAACTCAATCTCTTTTTATATTCAAACTCCGATGAGACAGATTTACTTCCATAGACGGATTATTAACAAATTTCAATCTGACAATTTGACCTGAGACATACAATTTTGCCACATCTTTTTTTCAGGCCAATGTCTGGTAATACCGGACAACGAAAACCCTGGCACAGACTGATCTTGTGACCTTCCAAAATGAACAATCCGTTATTTGTCTTTCATTTCTTGAACATCTCCAGGGCATCACCGAGGCGGAGAGAGAGGCGTTTGAACTGCTCCCTGATGACGAGAGACAGTGTGACATGTGCAAGACGACCTGCTTCCTTTCTGCCCTGGCCTGCTCCAACTGTCCAGAACGTGTGGTCTGTCTCTATCACACTCAGGACCTATGTAACTGCCCCACAGACAAACTCTACCTCAGGTACGCAGAGGACATCACATAACCAACAACATCTATGACATTCTAGTCCATTGCTGGCTTCATTTAATCTCCTGACGTCTCCCCCTGCAGGTACAGATACACGCTGGATGAGTTACTGGCCATGTTGCACCGTCTTAAAGTTCGCTCCGAGTCGTTTGATTCCTGGGCAAACAGAGTGAAAGAGGCACTTGAACACGAAGAGGGAAACAAGATAGGTAAATATGTTGGTCGTTTTATTAATTTTTTTTGCATTGAAATCAAAATCGAAAATTGGCTCAAATATGTTCTTATATTTTGTTCTTCCTTTCAGCAATTGGTGACTTGGAGTTGCTGAAGGCCGAAGCATCGGAGAAAAAGTTTCCAGACAATGAGCTCCTCTACAAACTTAACACTGTTCTCAAAGACGTCCAGCAGTGCCAGCTGAGCAGCACTGAGCTTCTTAGTTACTCCAAGACCAGGTACGGTACCTCCACACACACACTCCAGGTTTAAACATGGCCCGGACCTCCGCTGATGGCTCCAGTAGTGTAAACTGACCTGTGGCTGTGTTTCAGTGGAGCCAAGATTACACTGGCAGTGCTGAAGTCCTTGGTGGAGACCATGCAGAACCTGCCCTGTGTGGTGTCCCAGATGGAAGAGGTGCAGGTAAGATGAAACTCCTCATATTAGTTGAGGTGATCCGGTCGCTTGAAATGATCAGGTCTACGTTTATGATTCATCTTTACAATTTGATTATGTTGTGCGACTTCTGTCCCGTTGACCCTTGCTGTTGTCTTTCTTATTATTCTTATTTATTTTATTCATTCTCTTCATTTAACCCACCCTCAGGGGTGGCCCCTGGGCACCAACTCTCGATGCAGTGGCCTTGCCTTTAGTTACGGGCAGGGCAGGAGGGTTAACCTAAGTGGTTGTGCGGGGGGTCCGAGAACATACACACATGACATACCAATGTCCTTGCGTCTCCAGGCCATCCTGCAGACCGTCAAGGAGTTCCAGGGCCAGGCCAAGGCTCTGATCAGCGACCGGGACTGGAGGAGGGACTGCCCGGCCCCGGACCAGCTGCAGGCCCTCTTGGACCAGGGGGCCGGTCTGCCCGTGTTGGTCCCAGAGTGTGACATGCTCAAGGGGCAGCAGGAGCAGGGCAGCTGGCTGAGCGAGGTGCGGCGGACCCTGGGCGCCGAAGGAGGGGAACGGGGGGAGGTTACCTTGGTGATGCTCCGGAGCCTGATGGAGGCCGGCTGCGGCGTGTCCCAGAGCGTCTCCGTGGAGACCGCCATGGCGGAGCTGCAGGAGCTGCTCACCATCGCCGAGCGCTGGGAGGAGAAGGCCCAGATCTGCCTGGAGCAGCGGTGAGACCACTGTCCTCTACCGCCACCGCCACAACCACCACCACCACCTTCTCACCTCTGTCCCTGCCCCTGGAATCGCTCATAGAAAAACGCTTGTTTTGTGCAGCTTTCCACCGTTACGTCGTAACATACCGTGCTAGTGGAAGAGAGACGTGCAACGACTGTTTAGTTTAGTTTCACGTGACCTTTTGTCTCTGCGGTCTCTGGTCTCCCGCAGGCAAAAGCATCCTCTGTCCACCCTGGAGGCGATCGTGAACGAGGCTCAGCTCATCCCGGTCAAGCTGCCCAACATACTCTCTCTGCAGGGCTGCCTGAGCAGGGCCCGCGCCTGGGTGACCGACCTCGAGGAGATCCAGGTAAAAAAAAAAAAAACACTTTCTGCAGTTTATTTGTTGACTTTTTCCAATGCTGTATTACTTAAGAATGACTTATGGTTGTTTTTTTTGGGAATAATACAGAACATAAGGAACTTAATCAATAAAAAAAAATCTTATATTAAATCGCAATCACAATATTGGTCCAAATAGTCGCAATTCGATTATTTCCCCAAACCTTTCAGCCCTAATGCACGCCAATAAGGCTTCTTTGCCGGGTGCAATGCTGGGTGAACATGTCTAGATAACCATGACTCAAGGAGGAGGACTGCCACCGGATGGCGCTACAACCCCAAGGCTTTGTTGCAGACAATCCCATCATCCACTGGTTCGGTTGTGTTGCAGAACGGGGAGCACTACCCGTGTCTGGACGACCTGGAGGGCCTGGTGGCCATCGGCAGGGACCTGCCCGTGTGCATGGAGGAGCTGCGGCAGCTGGAGGTGCAGGTGGCCAGCGCCCACTCCTGGAAGGACAAGGCCACCAAGACCTTCCTGAAGAAGAGCAGCCAGCACAGCCTGCTGGAGGTGAGTGGGGGGGGGGGGAACCCACTCACTCACTCACTCACTCACAGACCTGTGAGGAGGCTTTGTGTTTAGAGAGGGATAGACGGAAGGTACTTTGTTCATCCATTAAGGGAAACGTAAGCGTTACAGCAGCTCGCATCCCAAAAAACGTTAGTAATAAAGTCAGTAAAAAAAAGTTTTTTTATATGAGCAGTTGGTTATTTAGGTCTGCTAAATGATTATATAGGTCAGCCGAGCTGAATTGTAAACCAAAGGCTACGACCAAAGTACCCTGTACGGCGTGTAACATTTCCTAGGCGTGTAAAGTGGTGTTACGTGATGGGGCCGCCACCATGCTCTGAAGTGCAGTCCTCCCTGCAGGTCCTGTGTCCGTGTGCAAAGAGGAGGGAGAAGGTGGAGCAGACGGAGCCGCTGGACGACCCGTCGGACGACTCGGACTCCAACACTCTGGGTCTCTCTGCCCAGGACCTCAGGGACCCCGGGGCCATCGTGAGTCACTGAGCGACTCTGCTCCTTCTCCTTCCTCCTACTTAATACCGTGTTCACTGTTGAGCAGTGCAGAACACACACACACACACACACACACACACACACACACACACACACACACACACACACACACACACACACAC
>JAOPJL010000001.1:6811641-6829383 GCA_027123545.1 Trisopterus esmarkii
ACACACCTGTGTGTGTGTTTGATAAGTCTTCGGTTTGGTTTCTTGTGTGTGTGTGTGTGTGTGTGTGTGTGTGTGTGTGTGTGTGTGTGTGTGTGTGTGTGTGTGTGTGGCTGTGCAGGTTTGTATGTGTTTGTGTGTGTGTGGAATGTTCTTCAGTTATATTTATTTTGTGCATATGAATGCACTCCTCTTCAGGAAATAACCATGAGACACTAATGGTTTTAAGTTGGTTAGAGTGAAAAATCCTATCATATGGATTGAAAACTCAAAGCAGGATTGCTGATCAATATCACACTCCAAGGCAATACTGACAAATAATAATAAAGAAATTCTCCAGAGACCAGTCCGCTGTAGTTCATCAGATTGCCAAAATTATTTGAGGCATATAGAAAGGAGGACGTGTGATTTAATTAATTCATCATACCAGGTTCGGCAGACACTGGTTTCGTTGGCATGTGGACAAAAGACTACAATAAAAACAAAAACAATACGAAATCTATGAGACAACAGAGCCCTCTGGTGGTTGTCCCGTACACCAGCATCTGCTTTACTTACCTGATCCCTATGGATTTGGTAACCTATGTTTTAACCACGGGGCCTATATGGGGGGCTATTTGTAAACTTTTGCTGCTCAAAAAAGTGCTTTACCTGTTCCAGATTTAGCTCGAGCTTTGCTTAATTTTCCCAGATTTTCCCAGATTTCCCAAATCTCCAAACTGCACTGCAATTGCATGTCACTATTTCCACATGAAATTAGAATTACATGTTCAATCTATATCCTAAATCGAAATCTATATTTTATACTAAATCGAAATCGTAGGCCTATATCTTAATCGAAATCCTAAATCGAAATCCTAAATCCGATGCTTAATCTTATATATATATATATATATATATATATATATATATTAATCCTAAATCGAAATGCTAAATCTTAAATCTAAATCATAATAATCATAAAAATCATAATCAATTATGGAGGTGTTTATTTGCTAAGTTCGAGTTAAAGCTGAAACAAGTGAAGCACATTTTTCAGCAGCAAAAGTTTACAAACGGCCCCCATAGGCCTACCCATCCCCAGTCCCTTTACTTCCTTCCTTAGCAGATTTCCTTTGGTTAGTAAGAAGTAAGTTCGATTCATTTATCAAACATCACAAATTTCATACACATAATATGCATTCGATTTACAACACCTTCACAATAATATCACGATTTGCAATGTATGATCTCCAGTCCTATACTGTTACCATGCATATCATAGCTGGGCTTTGGCGCATTAAGCGAGGGAACCAAAGCGAGTTGTTTGCGTTTCACCCGGAATAAACTCACGAACACTTTAAGTTTGTTTATGGACAATAGACCATCCATGGGAAAACCAAAAGTGCCGAAGCTTTACGTTATATTTTATATCCTTAACCAGATGATACTCAGTAGATAAGCAACCACGTTAATATAGTATCTATCGATCAGTTTACATTATATATTTAGTTATATATCTCTAGCGTTGTAGGAAGAAACCTATGGAAGAAACCCTACCGGCGCATACCACAAACTTCTGTTTCTAAAAGGTAATAATGTTTTATATTTTAGGCTTTCGTTTTGTCTTTATTGTGTAGGTATACCGGAATCATAATCGTGTTGTTAAAAACGTTGTTAAAAATGGTGACATGATATCTTCCTATTTTAATTTTCTGGTCCGTGCTTAAAGCAAAATAACATTCATATCATCATTATGTATTCTAATAATTCATAATAATTATATAGATTTCGACTATGCCATATAACCCACAATAAAGTGTCCTAAAATAAGTATTTGTTGTAAATCAGCTGCTTAATGCACCCCAAACAGATGCACAGACCAAACCGATGTGATAGTCCCCACAGTGAACTGACTTCATTATGTCTCACATCGTTTATAACTCCATCCCTCCAACAGGTAAAGATGCAGAAATCCATAAAGTTGAATCCCACAGTTTCCCTGCGACGACTCCAGGAGCTTAAGTGCCAACAGTGTGGTCAGATCTTCTACACATATCCACAGCTGAAAAGGCACAAACGTTTACATTCTAGATCTCAAAAGCAATTTCTGTGTGACGTTTGTGGAGTGACCTCCACTACTCGTTATTTCCATCACCAGCACCTGCGTTCCCATGGAAGGCATCCTTATCAATGTTCCTATTGTAGCAAGTCCTTCCCAAAACTAAGAACCCTTAAGCGCCATCAGAGCATCCATGCCAAAGAGCAGACCCTCTTGTACCAGACCTTGTGCCCTCAATCGGGGACATCCCAGGAGTTTCAGGTGTCTGCGACCTCTTCAGGGACCACTCAGAATGGCACTCTTTACCCCGGTCTACAGCTGAAGCTTGAGGATCCAGGGCATAGCACTGTGTTTTTTTTTGAAGACACGGCCGGCACTCCACTACCTGTGCTTTCAACTACACTCAACACACATCTACAGCTGAAAGGAGAGAAAAGTATCCACAACGACGACGGGCCCTTTGCTTGTCAGATGTGTGGGTCACACTTCACTTCATGTTATCTTTTGGATGAGCACCAACAAAGGCGCACTGGAAAATATCCCTGCTGCGTGTGTGGCCGCAACTTCAAAACATTGTCAGGCCTCTGGGACCACGCTCTCCTCCATGACAAAAAACCCGACGTCTCCGACCAGCCCTTGTGCCATTCAGGAACGGCCCTGGTTGAGCCCAAGGTGGAGCCGTTGGAGACGCCGCTGTCTTCAGATATCAGCCTCACTAACAATCCTCACCACAGTTTCCAGCTGAAGCCTGAGGATCCGGGGCCCAGCCCTGTCTTCTTGGTTGAAGCCCCTCCCGGCGCGTCGCCGTCATCACTACCCGTGATCACAGCGGTCGACACACTCACACCCCGCTCTGCTCCCCCTCCGCTCAGCAAAGATAGGGTCACCTTCCTGCCAGCCCGGGTCCCTCGACACTCCACGGCCCTCACCCCTTCGTCTCAGTCTCCTGGGGCCCCACCTTCCGTGGGGGAGCCAGCCACACGGACCCCTCCACAGCTTCTTTCAGGGCCCACACCTGCCATATTCTCATCCTTCAAGCTCACATCTGCATTTCTTGAAGTCAAGTGGAATTATAAGTTGTTGCAAGAGAGAGCGACCAGTAAGAAATGTTAGAAAGCCAAAGTGTGTTGGCTCCAATGTAGTTTATTACAGTTTGGATTGTATTAAGTGGTTAAATGAATTAGCTGATACTGGACCAATGCAGAGGATCAGTCAGAAGATCTGGTAAAAAAAAAAAAAAAAGGCAGTTCTATTTTTAAGTGGATTTCTGTGAATAACCTTTGGAGCTGTAATGTTCTTAAATTATTAAGTAATTGTTGTTACATCTGAATACTGGTAGTCAACCTAAGATTAGTTAAATCTTAAATGAATTCACTTTACAGATACACTTTGAATCATGTCATCAACCATTGTATACATCTTTAGTTGAAAGGAAACCCTCTTCAAATTTTATTTTGAAATTTTCACACAGCAGATGTTTTTTTTTGTATTAACCTTCCACTGTTTTGTGACAAACATGGTGGCATGACATGTTGATGTTCATTCATTTCAAATGCTTTAAGGTTATGAATGTGGAATGACAGTGTATTCAATGTAATAAAAATAATATATGTATTAGATAATAGCCCTTTTCTGCATACAGTTTCAAAATGCATCATGAAGAAGTACATTTGATAACCCTAAAACGACATAATAAAATAATAATGCAGGAGTCTGATCCTATTAGCCTACTATTATTATTCCCTATGCCCATATCCACCATATATCCAGAACAACGCGGCATTGCGGCAGTGTCTATAGGAATTCACAAGTATGTGGTTGTAGAAAAAATGCACGATGGACTGAATTTATTCTACGTTATAAGTATCCTCTAATTCGACTACTTTAAAATAGGCAAAACAAGATAAAACAGTCGTTACTAAGTTTTGGACGCCTGGGCGTTAAGGTTCCGGTTTCTACGTAGGCTGAGAAAAAGGGAGAGAAATCCTTTGTTTGAGCGTTATCCCGGTCAACAGCAACGTGATATTTTGTGTCTTACTGCCTATTAGCTGTGTAGGACAGATAACAGTCCCCGGAACGAGAATAATACCAACGCCAAGGCGAATAAATATGGAGTTTTGACGAAAAAGGGGCAACGCAGTCTCCAAAATAGGTAACGCAACGGATATGCTTGCATCGAAAGTCCCGCCCTCTCCCTCAACTCTGCGCTCCGAACCATGTAACTGAAGCTCCCGCCTCCCCCCAGCAAATAACGCTCATGTGAAGCATCCCGATCCAGCCAAACGGCTGGAACTGGGTTAGTTCCTACCGGGGTTTGTACGCATATATGCTGTACGTATGCTATTGGTCTATCTGGCGCCGGCGATTGCAATGTATCGATTTTGATTGGCTGTGTTTCCTACACTCAAAGCGGCTGATTGGCTGATATGTTGTGGTCGCATGGCTGCATCCCCAGGCAGGCAAGTGGTGCTGATGCTGTGACAATGGGGGTCCTCCAGTCCAGATACGCATCCTCTGGTTTGAATGTGAATAAAACACAGACATAATAAGCACCGAATATGTCCATGTAAGGTTAGCGTAATCGTATTGCTAGTTCGCGGATTGCACGCCTTTTATTGCGGTATTAAAGGGTAAGTTTTCCCTCTTGAAACTAAACTGCATGTTTCGCTCAATGACGAGGAGCAGCTCGCTTGTATTTTAGTGTCATAATGGTTCTTCTAATCCACGACTAGGTTTAGCAAGTTTAGCAGTCAGTTAACACTCAATCACGTATGGACCTTTAGCTCTGCATCGAGAGGCACAGTGGTTAGCATCTGTTGTAGCTAGGGGGCTGTGAGTCAACTCCTGCATTGCGGAGAGCACACTGAGTATAGCGCTAGCAGTCTGTAATATCATCTATTTATTCAACATACCTAGAAATACAGATATATCGGGGTATCCCGCCCGCGCTTATTTTTGTGTTTTTCACCCTGTCAAGTTCAACATTGCATTGGCCTATGTCATTCGAGAGCACGAATATTTATTTCCAAGTCCATACAGCCGACGAATATTTAATGAGAATCCTTTCACTTCTAGCTACGGATTGCGTTGCCTTTTTGCACTGATTTGCAGCGGCTACTTTAGGGTTAACAGAGAAGAAGGACGAATCAATGATTTAGCAACCGTATCTATGCTTTAACCGTATCTAAGTATTAAGCATAAGCCTACTATGGAGATTAAAATAATTCCTTATTGGTATTTTCTGTGGACTTTCTTCTGATGTATAGGCTCGTGATGGGTACATTCAGCCGGCAGGAGTTCTTCCAGGAGCTGACCCATGGCTGTCTCCTGCCTACAGCCCAGCAGGGCTTGGAGCAGGTCTGGCAGCTGTTGGTCATCTGCCTGCTCTGTCGACTCCTCTGGATGTTTGGTGAGCGAGAGCGCAGCCAAACATGGTGCATGGCGACAAGCGCATCCTTGCTTTGATCTGCTTAATGCCTTCTTTGTCATATTCTTTAAAAGTTCTGTTTTTTTTTGTCAGGTCTCCCCTCTTTTGTGAAACACCTGAGCACTGTGGTGGGGGGCTTCTACACCCTCTACCTGTTCTTTGAACTGCACATGATATGGGTGGTCCTCCTCAGCCTCCTCTGCTACCTCATCCTCTTCCTGTGTCGGCACTCCAGCATCCGAGGCACCTTCCTCTCCATCACCGTCCTCATCTACCTGCTGCTGGGGTATGTGTGCTTGGCTGGCACCACAAACTCGTCAGTTTGTCCTGCGTCACCATATCGGTTTAACATTGGATGTGTCTTGTGTGTCTTGTGATCAGAGAGCTGCATATGATGGACACGACCACCTGGCACAAGATGAGAGGTAGGCTCATTAATCCTCTTGGCGAGGCATTCGTGAAGCTTGTTCGTAACCGCCTATATTTTGGAAGCGTAGGAGCATTGGTATTTGGAATGTTACTTATTGTGTCAGCTGTAATTATTTTTTGATTAACCGGGAAATCATGCGAGATGTGGAAAAAATTAATTAGCCTAGGGTACAGTATAGTTACATTGCTTAAGGATTTTACGGTACTATAACTCTTGAGTCCTTTCAAAATGGAGGAGTAATACCAATAAATATTCCCATGATGCATTCTGATTAACAAGAGCAATAGAGTGCAAACAAAGCAAGTTCATATTCAACCGAAGTGCCAGCATGGCACAATCGCAATCGCATTCTGTACAGTAGGATATATTCCTTATTCTTCATACTGACTGTTTTCATTGGTAACACTATCCACTCATAAACAACTCGGTTTATGGGTGCACAAACCACAGCACCACAGCACTTAATCTCACACCATTATCACAAAATGTACACATTTGCTTTGCATTTCACTAAATATTGTTGTTATTCTCGTGTTGCTAGGTTCCCAGATGGTGGTCGCCATGAAGGCTATCTCACTGGCCTTTGATCTTGACAGAGGGGTCGTGAAAAGTGTGCCTTCACCTATAGAGTTCATGGGCTACATTTACTTTGTGGGCACTGTCATATTCGGTCCCTGGATCAGTTTCAACAGCTACAAGGATGCCCTAGAAGGACGTAAACTAGTAAGCCTGGCCTTTTTTGGATTACATCAATCTCATGATTTTTTTGCACAGGAAATATCCAGGCTAATGTTTCTAACCTTTCCTCTCTTCCCACTCAGAGCTTTTCATGGTTCTTCAAAGTGTCCATCAGCTGGGTGAAGAGCCAGTTCTGCCTTGTTATATCCAACTGTGTGGCACCCTACCTCTTTCCATACTTCATACCTATCTACGGGGACAAGTTACTACGCAGGTGTGTACATCACACACTTATATACTGCTCTGCTTTCCTTCAGTTGCAGATTAATTTTGTTTAATGTGTCACCTCATCTAATTCCCTTTCACATGCCTTTCCCATAGCAAAAAGAGAAGAAAGATCAGGTAAGTGTTGTTCTTATGTGTTTGTATTAATATGTTTTATCTTTTAGTATCAATAATAATGTTAAATCATGATAAAATACAGTTTTCTCCATGAATGAAGACTTAATGTAAGGTTCAAGAGGGGGATAGGGAAGTTCAAAAGAAGAGTACAGTTTTGATATTTTGCTATATTGCTAAATATTTTGGTCATGGCCTTTTTGAGAATGAAACAATGTAATAAAATGAAATCGCTAGTGCAACCAGACTCTGAGTCAACTGCATAATCGAGTCATTATGAAAAAAAAAAAAAAAGAGCCCCCACCTCTGTACAGAGATCGTATCAAACCCGTGTTGGATCAACTGTTGTGGTCGGCCCGACCCAGGCCTCAGTCTGCCAACGGGAGGGGAGCCAGTACTCATAATCCAGAGCAAATTAAACAAAAGCCCATGCTTTCATCTGGTTCCCAGACGAGCGTTTTGTGAACTTTGTTTAACAAAGCTCCCTTTGTTTATCTTATGAAATGTGAGCCACAGAGGGCAAGTTGTGTTGCTCATCTGTTTGCTCAGCTCCATGGTTAACTGTTATCTCTCCTTGGTCATAGACTACACCCACTCAACACCTTGCTATATTTCTTGGTTTTTAGATTGGTTCTTGGTTCTTGGATTTTTGGCATCACACACAATATTGTACTTAGTACTTATAGTTCGTCCTATCAAAATAAATGTTTACAAGATGAATGGAATGCTGACTTAGGAATTTAGGTTGGAGAATGATTGTTATAAGCCTTGGTTAACTTCCTAACCCTAGATCCACAAACTTAATCACAAAAATACGTTTGAATATTCCTGTAATTGGAGGTTTGTGATATGAACAGTTACAGCCTTTTATATGTGGTTCTGTATTGTATATTATTGCATACAATGTTCATTCATGTTGCATATTTCATCTATCCCTTTGGTTCTTAGGGGTTCATTTGCGAGGTATGTTAATGCAGAAACAACATTTTCAGAATTGTTTTTATCCATTCATCTTCATTAAAGTGGAACTTGAACAACACATGTAATGACTAACACCCCCCCAGGTGGCTGCTGGCGTACGAGAACGCGGTGTCTTTTCACTTCAGTAATTACTTTGTCGGCTTTCTGAGCGAGACCACTACAACGTTGGCTGGAGCCGGCTTCACCGAGGAGAAGGAGAACCTCAAATGGTCAGAATCCCTCTCAGCTGTAACACATATCACACAGCTATATATCTGTGCTCCATAACGTTTTGACTTCCAGGGATGTGACCGTGGCCAAGCCGCTGAGCATTGAGTTCCCCAGGTCCATGGTGGAGGTGGTAACCTCGTGGAACATCCCAATGTCTCGGTTCCTCCACACATGTGAGTCATCTCCCTGTCTCCCGGCAGCAGTGGAGTCCCTTCTGACCGCACTGTGTACTTCTGTTTTGTGGCTTTTACTTCATGTTCATGGATGGAATGATAATGCGACTCATTTACATACAAGTGTGTCTCTTGTACTCTAGATGTGTTCACCAGTGCTCTTAGATTCGGAACGTTTTCTGCGATCATGGTGACGTACACGGCCAGTGCCCTCCTGCACGTGAGTTTGATGTTTCTAGTTTGATGCAAGATAATCACCACAGCTCTCTTAGATGCCTTTACATCATCTCTCTGTGTCTCTCTGAGAAGGATTTGTTTCTTCTTTCTTTCTTTGTCTCTTGCCTCTGATATTGTTAGGGCTTGAGTTTTCACCTGGGGGCAGTGCTGCTCTCTCTGGGGTTCATCACGTACATTGAGCATGGTAAGAATATCTATCAGGTTTTTTCCTGAGACTATTTTGGCATTGTTTGGAGCAGGTGCTTGGCTTTGCGTTTTTTGGGTCTTTTTGTAGATCACAATGCTATAGTTTACATTGCAAGGAGTTTTTATTGTTGTTTATTTTTTTTAATAGAGGCAATGTTGTACTATCTTTCAGTATTACGCAAAAGGCTGGCATCCATCTTTAACGCGTGTGTGCTGTCAAAGAAATGTCATCCCAACTGCAATCATCACAACAAAAAGGTAATATGTTTTTTATTTTTGTTTTAAGATTGTGTTGCCTTGTATTCGTCAAGCATTGCCTTTGACTATGCCTCATAATCAAACCAAACTATGTTAGAACGTCACTACTAAAGCCAAGTAACTAGTTATTTAACAAGTTATTTGAATCCAGTTCAGTTTGAAAGCTATGACGTAAATGAAGAGGTTGGATTGCACTGCCAACTCACAAAATAATAACAAAAATGACTGCAGTAGTTGCAAAACAGCACTTCAATGGATTTCTTTTTGTCTCACTAATGAGTTCATTTTCGGAGTTCTTTGGCACAAGTCCTAGCAAATCCCATTCGGCTGATTGTGAGAAAAAGTGCATCAAAAGCAGCAGAAATTGTCTGGAGAGATAATATACCATGCCATAATAAAAGGCTATTGAATCGCAAAACAAAGTTTGAAAACGGATCTGCATTAAACCATTTTATATTATTATATAAGTGATAATAATAACGTCACTCAATGTCACTGTCTTTCTTGTCGTTGCCAGGCGATATGGGTGTTTGTGATAAACACAGCCTTCAGCGCCCTGGCCGTCGTCCACCTGACGTACCTGGGCTCTGTGTTCAACTCCAGTGTGGACTACATGGATGAGGAGGAGGTGAGCTCCACACAGGTCGCGTCCCACTCATTGGGTGTTAGGTGTGACTGCCATGTTACTTGAAGGGCTCCCCGGATGGTGGCTGAGTCAGGTAGTGGCTAGTGGGGTGACTCCCAGCCCCCAATGTCCACGGTCTACCTTGTCTGTGTATTCTAGAGCAGGAAGTCTAACCTCCTGTTGAGTGACATGTAGCTACAAGTTGAAGTTGCTTTGGATGAAAACATCTGCTGAGTAACTTCAATACTTGAAAAAATTATTATCAGAAATGGGTTAGTTAAGATTAATTTAAACCTTCTACTACAAAAGGCACCACAGTATGCAGAATGCATTTACGGATTACCCATTAGGGGTGGGAATCTGATGATCTGGTATCAAATGATTCCATTTTGATTCTTTCACGATATGATCAAAAAACGATTCTTGATACAGAGCGATTCCCATTCAAAACACGATTCCCTATTTTTGTACATGGGTGCTACTTTTAGGTCTCCTGGCCACTGTTTGCTATGAAAGGTGGTTTCGCAAATTATGCCATAAATGCATATTGTGTATAAGATCATTCTTCAATTTGAAAATATCAAATGTAAACACACAAAATAATAATAATACAATGCGTGAATCGATTCTTCCCCCACCCCTAGTACTGTGTTGGGCATCAAGATCAGATAGATTGATAGATAGATAGATAGATAGATAGATAGATAGATAGATAGATAGATACTTTTATTGATCCCCAAGGGAAATTCAAGGTCACAGTAGCTTTAAAGACATCACAATTAACATACACAGGATTATAAACAAATCGTCATTGAGACATTTTGCACCCAAACAGCACCTGCTGGTCATTCCTCTCATAGTCATCAATGAGCTATTCTTAGATACATTATTGCAACACTTGCACACTCTGCTGATGGGCTGAACTGCTGACACATAATGAAAGGTTTTACGTACAATGTTGATGTTGATGTTGTGGTGTTTGGTTCACCTGTTGAATCACTTCCGCTGCAAGGCTTCCACCGTGGAGCTGTCCATAGACAATGTGTGTCCATGGAAATTCCTTCCAGGGTGGAAGCCTTGCAAAGATGTCCTCCTTAGACACCCCTTGAACAAAAACGTATTGCGTATTGAAACACAGCGTTTGCTGTCCTGCAGGACGACGTGACCCACCACACCATCCAGAAGTGGTCGGAGCTGGGCTGGAGCAGCCATTGGCTGTCGTTCGGCAGCTGGGTGTTGTACCGCATCATCCTATAATGGGGGGAGAGGACGCTGACGAGGAGAGCGGATGAGTAAGAAAGCAATAAAGGGACAACTTACTTTACGACTGCCTCCAATAACACATGCACCCGCCCCCGCCCCTCCCACTGTGAGCTCGTCACACCAGGGATGGGCAGAGGGAACCCCGAAGCGATCCAACCAATCACAACAAGCGGTGTGGTGGGCTCGCCGAGCGTGGACCCAGATGCTCCCATTACACCCTGGGGACTGGCTGTTTTATACTTGTATATATATATATATATATATATATACTCTAGACCTATTCACCCCAGCCTTCTCCTCATCTCTTCCTGTACTCCGCGCTGCAGTTGCCAACTGCTCCTGTTGAGGGGTTGTGACGACAGCGTCAGGTAGCTCTCTGCGGGTCACAATCGATAGCCGTTGGCATGGCAGCAATTTGTTTGTTTTCAGCGGACACTCCCGAGTAGCCTTTATCTAGGGCTCGCCATCGACTGTGAGCGCTGCCCGTCCAGCGGGCTTTTCCTTGGTGGTGATAGCATCTATCCTTAGAGTTACTTCATCGCTACTCTTTTAGGCATGTACAGTATAGGTAAAAAAAACACTTCCCTTTGGATGGAGAAAAAAGCACATGTTTAGGAAATAAAGACAGATTTTATTATTAACAATAGTATTTTTTCCTATTTGTGAATTTTTGATAGTGTGAAAAAGAACTAACTTGTTGTGTTTACATCAGTGGTTTAGAAGTACTGTAGAAACAAAAAAAGGGGATTGTTACAGGAGGTCATTTTCATCATTCTGCATGTGACCGCCTCTAATCTAAAAACAAACGCAGGTAAGGGCAGGGCCACAGGTGATTATTATAGTCTTAGAGTTACATTTAACCTTTTAAAATTAAAATAACTTTAGTGCACAAAAAAATCCCCTAATTTGATTCCTATTCCTATTTCATTTATGACATCTTCCTGTGTGTTTCCTATTGGGGTTTGTAAACCACTGTTTGGGAATCAATATTGTTTTTCCCTTTTTTGTTAGCTGTGAACTTTATCTCAGAGAGTCAGAGAGTCCATGTTCTGTGTTATAGACATTCCATTTTATATTGACATTAATTTATATGTATATATGTATGTATTCCGGTTACATGACGTGGTTCTTTTTTTATGATGTTTCATTAAGTTGTTCCCTTTGTAATAAGCCTTTGTTATTCAGAGTATTTGCTGTATTGTCTTATTTATCGATTATGTTTTGAGTGTTTATCCTATAATTCTCTCATCATGTTTGTTACCATACAAATTCTCACTATATTTCCCATTTTAAAGATGATATATCATGGGCCTTGCACAAGCACCCTGCAGTGCCAAAAACCCCAAACTATTTGAAATGCTGAACTGAATTGTATTGTTTCTGACAAATTGGAGCTTCCACAAATGCTGCAATATTTCAAATACAATTTACATCAAAACCTAATGTTTATCGGATTGTGCTGATTTCCCGTGTTTGATAAGAGTAACATCAGCGGAGGACACACCATACTGCTGTAAGAAATAATTGTTTATTTCAATGTTTATTTACAAGAGGAATGAATGGACCGTCAGACAGCCATCATGTTCCAAGGGTCATGGGCAAAGAGAAAAGGGGGTGTTGGTGGGGGGGAGGTAGGGTTAAGTTGGAAAGGACTGGGAAGGTCTTCAGTGTTTTTTGCTCTGAGCGCGGACCCCCGGTTGGACCCGCCGTACAGCAGACTCAAGCGGAGAAAGGAGGGAAAAGAGGAAAGAAAGAGAGAGGGGGGGGGGGGCAGAGGAGGGCGGAGCGAAGGGTGAGTGCAGATGGTGATGGATGGAGATCACGTCGTGCTCTCAGCCTCTCTGCGAGGGGAGCAGATGCTGTCTGAAACCCCCTCGCCCAGGGAGAGGAGGAGGGGTGGTGGAGGGTGGAGGAAGGGGGGGAGCCATGTTGGTTAGCTCAGCCCTGCCTGCCCTGAGGACCCGCGTGCTTACGACGGCAGGACCCCAGCAGTGTCTCCAAAGCCATCTTCACGAAGGCCTGGAAGTTATTGCTTCTCTCCCTTCGGCTGTCCTGCTGGGGGGAGGACGGACAAGTCAATTTGGTGGAGGTGCATAGCCGGGTAATGAAACCTCAGCTTGTAAATGAGGTCCGATTGTGAACGGTCCTGCCTGGGAGCAGGGCCTCTCTGTCAAGGGGTTTACTCTACATGAATATGGTCTTGGTTTAATGCCTACCTCCTTGCTTCTTGTTATCATCTCCTTTCTGATCACCTTTCTTCGGCTGCTCCTTAGGACTCTGAGGTTGCTGTAAATAGAATGGAACGATTGAATGATGTGAACTATGATGAAACACCACATGGATGGATGAGATGGAAGGCGAATCAGTCAGTTTTTATACAATTGATTAACTTGACTACAATTTCAAGTCTATTCTAGTCACAATCACAGTTACCTTGGGAGCTGACTTCTTGTCCGATTTATTACCTGTGGAAAGAGATAGAAATGGTTCAAGTTAGTATACATTTCTGGTAATAGGCCGACTCACTGGTCGTTAGACGTTTTGCTATGGCATATGGATGAGAATGGGTGTGTGCACCTTAATGAACTTTAATAATATATAATAGTCCTATATAATATGCAATCTTAAAGTGTTTTCCTTTACATACCTTTTGTTCCTGGCATCTTGGCTGTGTTCCAAAGTCCGTGATTTGAAAATGCTGTGCCTGTGTGGGGTTCAACTCGCTCATTTATGGACCGCCACTGTGAATAGGCTGGGCATCGGGGCCCCTTCGGGAAACAACACCATCAACAAGCAAAGAGCCCAGTCAGCTGAGTGCCGGTCCACCACCTCTGTGGGCCTTTGCTGAGCCAGGCGAAATCTCCGAGCTGACCTTTTAATCCCACCATTGTGATGCCGCTGTGGCAGTGCCCTGTTGTTGGGACAAGAAAGCATTTACAACATGCTTATATACAATTGTATCATGTTATGGATAATGGACTCATTTAGACATAAGCTTTGAGGCTAGACCATGAGTGTTGGAAATGATAAAGGGAACCTATGAGTAAATCATTTTCATTAAGATGAATGCCTGGGTGTAGGCCTAGGCCTATGCTTTTATGCAGTCCACTATGTCATTATAATGTGTCCCATTTGGTTATTTCAATGATTCAATGAAAGGCTTATTTTTGCCATGTTTTATCCACTTGCCTCTATTAAAAACTTAATAATAGAAGACAAATAGAGCAATGGATACAACTTAAGAAGAAAGCACACAATGCTTGATAAGATTTGATTAAATCGTATCAACAAAATCATATCAACAATGTATATTATACTTAGTAGTATAGTATATTATACTTATATATTAAGTATTTATTTCTATGATTCTAAAACGAAATTACATAATATTTAATTGTCTCATGAAGGTGCGAGTAGGTTGCCGCGTTCGCCTGCTGCAAATGTGCGTTATTGGCAAGGGCGGGACTTTCATTTAGATGGGTTTTGCAGCGAGAGAGAATGCAAGACTTCTAGCATATCCGTTTCCGTTACATGTTTCGGATATTGCTTTGTAAAATCATTCGTCAAAAATCTCCATATTTATTTGCCTAGTCTTTGTTGTTATTCTTCTTTTCATATTCCTAATCTTCTCGCTTCAGGGACTGTTACCCTGCGTACACAGCTCACGGGAAGTATGAGACCAGACCTTGCGTTGAGGCAGCCCGGGATAACGCTCCAAGTCATGAGCCTCTCCCGGCCCAATGTTTGGGTTTGCCGTGTCACGTGACTCACTTGTCAAACAGCGATGGAGAGAAGCTAAGGAAGGTGAGCAATTGTAACCCAGTTCCACTGTTTGTTGAATGAATAAATAAAATGAATGCAGGGGTATTCAAATGTGTGTCTTAAAATGTGCTTTGTATGGTGGGTGTTAGTTTGTAAAAAAATAACATTTGCGGAGATGAGATGTTCGCATCGGGTTATATGTCGTATTATGCTAGGTTGATAGCGCGTTAGCTACCAGCCGTGTTTCACTGGCCTCCGCTTCTGCTCACCTCATACCAGCCATGACGTAGGCTATCTTTAGCATCACTAACGCACCCTTTATTTTACTTAAAAACACAATAAAACCCATGTGCTAGCGTGTATTTACATAAAAGCAGGTGTCATTCTACCAATCATTACCAATCCTACTCTGTCTAATGTGCTCAACTCAAGTAATGGCGTAAACCGCTGTGTTATTTACAATGACACACAGAATCTGCCCCGGCAGTGGTTTCTTCTCCATCCAGAGTGCTTGTGGAATGGCCGCAGTTTGGCAGCAGGTGTTGGCAGTGGACGCAAGGTAAGAGGCAGCAAGATGCTCCCTGAGGGTCATCATTACGCCTGCTCTGTGTTACAGTATATACATAATCGTTGGTCGATAAGTCTGCATCTTGTCTCTGCCTTCTCTAGGTATAATGCTTACCGCACGCCAACCTTCCCACAGTTCCGCACCCAATACATCCGCCGGCGCAGCCAGCTGCTCAGAGAGAATGCCAAGTGTGGCTATGAACCAGGTCTGCGCAGGCAGTACCTGAGGCTGCGCAGTCAGCTGCTGGCCCTGCGCTACGGACCCTTGTCCGAGCAGAGCAGCTTCAGGGCCAGCAGTGTGCGCAGCTCCCGCACAACATTGGACCGCATGGAGGTCAGACCGAGGGAAACGGAGCTTAGAGAGGGGCAGTGAGATATGTCCAGGCTCAGCTAAATGTAAATCTACCAGTAAGGGGCGGGGGGGGTAGGAGTAGCGATGACTACTTTTGCTTGGTCGAGAACTATCCCAATTCAGTCTCTTTAAGACAAAGATCCTTTTAACAGTGCCAAATGACTTAACTGAGCAGCTTGGTTGGAAGGGGCTGGCATTAATAATAACGAATATAGATTAAAAGCATAGGATAGACAATTTACCACAGAAAAAATATCTCTCAGCCTGTGTATTTTGTTGTATGCCAATGAAGTCCCTTCTGCATGCACGTTCACTCACTCCACACGGTCTGGCTCCTCTCCTCCTGCTGCTCCTCCTCCTCCTCCTTCCTGAACAGGACTTTGAGGAGGACCCTCGCTCTCAGGGGACTCGCGGTCACCGCCGGTCTGTCAGCAGAGGCTCCTACCAACTACAGGCCCAAATGAACCGGGCGGTTTACGATGAAAGGTACCCCGGGAATAAATCCCAGTGGCGGTACATTTCCGCCTTCTGTTCCCCACGGGGCAGCGCTCTGCGTTGGCTCACTTGGTCCTGCATAGTGCTATTGCTTTCTCTTGAGATTTACTGCCTGTGAGCTGTCATGGCATGGTCTCACTGAGTAACGATCACATCCTTCATATTGAGTTGTCAGCTTTAGGAGGTTGCGGTGAGGTGTATTTTATTGATTGTATTCCTCTGGGGTTTGTTCTTGTTTTTTCCTGCTGGCTGCAGGCCCCCGGGCAGTTTGGTGCCCACCTCGGTGGCAGAGGCCAGCCGCGCCATGGCGGGGGACACCACCCTGAGTGAAAACTATGCTTTTGCTGGCATGCACCACATATTTGACCAGCATGTGGACTCTGCAGGTGATTTATTTTGTGCGTTTGTACCCGTAGACTTCTAACTAATAAATAACTTCTATTCATTAGGCTCTTTTTCCTCCCCTTTTCCCCCTGATTTAGTTCCGCGGTTGCAGTTTGCCAACGACGACAAGCACCTCCTCGCCTGCTGCTCATTGGACGGCACCCTGTCCATCATGACTCTGTCGCCGCCCCCGGCCAGCGTGAAGGGGATCCTGAAAGGCCACGGCGGGCCCGTCACCGACTTCGCCTGGTCCCTCAGCAACGACGTCATCGTGTCGACGTCGCTTGACGGGACGCTGCGCATCTGGAACACGGAGGACGGCCGGTGCATCCGCGAGGTCCGGGACCCCGAGTCCAGCGAGCTGCTGTGCTGCACCTTCCAGCCCATGAACAACAACCTGACGGTGGTGAGTCTGGTGGCGGTCATGGCACACAATGTGCTTTCCTGAAGGAAGGAATGTGGGAAACACGACAACAGATTGTGCAGAACAGTACATGCAAATGATGAATTACAATGTTTGTGCTGAATATAATTGTTATTGTTACACACAGGGCTGTACTTTGACCTCGTGTTTTGTTGTGTGCGCTTCGTGCGCGTGTGGGTGTTTTCACTCCTGTGAATATTCATGGCCAGGTGTCTTACGGTAATCATTATTATTGCAGCGAGGGTTAGTAGGGTTACTTGGCTAGTGTCTACTTATATTTCCTCTTCACCAAAGCCCATCATTTATTGGTTTCCAGTTTGCCATGAGCACACACAATTGTCTACAACAGAAGATGCCGATGATTAAAAGGCCGGTTTGTGTATCTGATATGGGGCCGGTGGTACCAGAGCCATATTAGGAGCCTCTCATAAGAGCGCTGGCACGCCAGGCTAGACGGGAGCTGTTCCCCCCCCATGGCCGCTGCACGTTGCCAGCAGAGCACACAGCAGAGCGGCCTCAGATCCGCTCCTCTTTTAATAGACGACGTGTTTTGATGACCGCATCGCAGGCTGGCGTGTGCATCTAAAGCGTCTTTCTCTTGTCTCTTGTTCCTCGGTGGGTGAGTCACTCTTTTTGAATGGCGCGGAGCTGCACAATGAGAATGCACTCGCTGTGGTGGGTTATTTTTACATGGCAAACTCAACCAAGTCACAATTTGGGTTCGGGCTTTGCTGTGTGTCGTTGGTAAAAAAACGAAATTGCCCATTTATTTTTTATCTTTATGTAACACACACACACACACACACACACACACACACACACACACACACACACACACACACACACACACACA
>JAOPJL010000001.1:6838619-6848767 GCA_027123545.1 Trisopterus esmarkii
ACACACACACACACACACACACACACACACACACACACACACACACACACACACACACACACACACACACAGTT
This sequence comes from Trisopterus esmarkii, assembly GCA_027123545.1. NCBI lineage: Eukaryota > Metazoa > Chordata > Actinopteri > Gadiformes > Gadidae > Trisopterus > Trisopterus esmarkii. Next base: position 6,838,694 of record JAOPJL010000001.1, read on the forward strand.
AACCATCATCATCCTCAACAACATCATCATCAGTACATTCGTAAATAGCGTGTCCTGCAGTCAACCGTGTAACATTTCAAGGGGTATTCCTAGGGAATCCTCGATGACTGAACTCGCTGACTGTCTCTGTGTGGCCAGCTCTGTAATATAACCCTGTGACTTCAGTGCAATGCGTGACCTTTGCATGATATGTTAAAGGTTCATTTTGACATCCCTGGACTCTGTGACACTGACTGCAGGTCAGGAGAGGCACACGGGTAGTTAAGGCCATTCAACTCCTTTATTTTCCTGTGATTTAGTCTACAAGTTTTTTATTCAGAATTCCAGTGCCATTTTTATGGTTGGTGTGGGCAGCTGGTATCAATGAAATATAAACGATGGAGTTAACCTCAGCATATATATTCACATAAGAATGACTAATATTTTGGAAGATTGCTGCAGTGATTTCCATAACCCTTATGGGAATTAGAAGAAGGACAGTGAAACAAGAAGGTGCAAAAGAGGCTGTATCATATATAATGTAAACCTTTAATATTCTTTGGAGTAGGCCTACAAATCATGCAAAACCAAAAATACATGTTAAGGTGATATGTATTTGGCACAGTGGAAGGATGTTGTGAAACATCTCTGACATCATTCTGATAATACAAAAAAAGTTAAACGGTGTAGTTGTGCCATCAAATTCAAGTGACTGGTAACGCCTATGTGTAATAATACGATTTTATCTAGATGGGTGTATATTCACGGCTGACAGGCCTTTGCAAGTGTGACAGCACAGCATTTCTGAGATTGTCTTTTGTTCATCTTCTGATCAGTGTCTACTTTAGAGAGAATTGCTATAATATTATGATGAGTACAGATACAGTATTAAGTGCCCTGGTATCACAAACTAGTCTGTGTTAACAACATGACAAGTCATTACAACACATGGAACATAAAAAAAACCTGCACCTCATCCCAACATCCTCACACATCCTCACACATCATCTTGCTACTCGTTTGCTTCTTTGGGAACCATGGAAACAAAAACAAAAACCGAAATCACTTCCCCACAAAGCCCTTATCTGACGTGATCAGAAAGAAAAGTGCAGACAGAACAAGTCCCACGATGAACAGGGAACTGGGATCCGTCATCACCACGGAGATACAGATGACACTGCCCAGGAAGATGATGCTGAGCCTCAGGTTTTTCCCCGCCTCACACCTTGGATGCGAGGTTAACGGCTCGTCGGCTCCCAGGGAGGTGTGGGGCTGGTGCGCTGCCAATGCGTCAGAGAGTATTCGAGGCGGCTCCGTCACCTCTTTCTTGCCTCGCGTAGCCTCGCACGCATTAACATCTGCCGCCGCCGAGGTGTTTGTGTCTGCGACGGCGTTTGATGTTGCAGCTTGTTGCTCCTCTCCCAGAAACACCTGACGCGCCGCTTTGGGAACGCAGGGAGGAGACGAAGCTGTGGATTCCACTGATGGCGCGGTACCGAGCTCGCTAGATCCGATTGAAGGAGGAGAGCCGTAGCTAGAGGGAAATTCTGGAGCTGTGGGAGTGAGATACGTATCTGAGCTCACCAAGTCAATGGATTCCTCTTCTGGTCTTTGGCTCGTCTCTCTCAGGTTATCAAATGTGTCTCTATATATCGTATCGGGGTCAACCAGCGATGTCTGTGTTGCTGTCGCCTCAGAATCAGACGGGTATAGCAAGTTGTTTTTTACTGATGTGCCAAGTTCAAATGGATTGACAGTATTAGTGCTTTGGTTCGTTAAGCCTTGTTCTCCATTGGTCTTACCAATGTCTGATCTCAATGTAGCTTGTTGGACCTTCTCGTCCTCCTCTGATAATGCGGCAGCATCTCTTGATGTTGCTTCTTCTTCAAGCACCTGATTGGCCTTTGTGTTTTGTTCTTTGTCATAAGGATCGTCTGAACGGCTCATCAAGACAGCCTGTGTCTCTCCTCTCTCTTGTTCTGTCTCTCTCTCTACACTAAGCAACACAAACTGCGTCAACAGACATGAATGTGCGCCGCCAGCATATGTATTCTTCACTCGTGTGGTCATAGATGTCTCCGGAAGGTCCAAATGTTGAACTTTGGAAGGTGGTTGCTCAGTTAGCATTTCAGATGCTGCAGGCAGCTGTGTGCTTGGTGTGGGTAGAACATCTGGAACACCGGCGTTGTTCAAGCTCTCCAATGGTGTCGTCTGTAAGGTTTCCTCCTCCGTCTCAAAGCGTCTCCGCCCTCCTTCGATGTTGTCCGTTGAGATCTCATTTCGGGGGCTACTTTCAGATCTCCGCTTATCGGATCCCGAATCTAAATGTTTGATTTTTTCATCGGACAAGTCTATCTCACCTCTGGAAAACGTTTGCGCTAGCTTGACCTTTCTATCTCCCAAGGTCAACATCGCTACTTCATCATCCTCTCTACTAAGACGGCTGCAGGCCTCCACAATAGGGGAGTGAGTAACAGTGAACGGTTTAAGTTTATAGAGGGCAAAGCTGTCTTCGCCCTGCTCCTCATCTGCTGCGAGAGAGCCATGGCTGGAGCCCGGTGTGTGAGGCTGAAAGGGGGTCGGGTCGTTCTGCAGTGCGGACCGGCTAACGGCTTCTACTAAACACTCTGAAATCTGGTTGACCGATTCACAAGGGACTGAAGGTAGGGAGTGTGACTCACTGGACTGAGGGGCTGTAAGGACTGGAGATAAAACATGTACTGGTTGGTCAGTTGTGTTACGACAGGACATGAAAGGTGATTGGTGGGGAACACTGGCTTCATCGCACTGTGCATCGTCAAGAGATCGGAGCTCTTGGTTGGGTGACAGTGGGGCACGAAATGGTTCATCGGCAGTCTGGGAAAACATGATAAAATAACATTAACATCCATGACAGGGTAATGGTAACATTCCCCAAAACACATTAAGATTACACACGAGTGGCAAAAAGCATTTTAATGCAGAAATGCTTTTGTGTGGAGTACATGCTGACATAGTGAAACTGAGAGTGAATACGAACAAGGCAATACAAACAGGAAAAGTTGCAGGACTATAATAAAAAAACATCTGTAAATTGCTAGCTACCAAATGCTGTAAACATTTGTTTTCCAAATATTGCACTAGTAACCTGAATTCATACCCAAAAGGAAATAGTTAGGACAATTGAGTTGACAAGTGAATTTACTGTAACTTCCCCAGTTTTGTAATTCAGCTTTTCCCAATATTTGCAATTAACGTGTGTCAAGAAAATATGTTTACATGAGCTGTGAACGTGCTCCCTGACATGTGGTAAACCTCCATTATAGCAGGTTAACAGGTGGTTCCCTCACAGTTAGTAGGATTCAAACCTGACACCGCAGCTATCAGCACTATTACATGCTCATTTTTGGATAATTCCACCCCATCATCATTTCTCACTTTTGTTTTAACATAACACACAATATGTACAATATGTACATGCAAGCTAGAGGTTGAGCTCTGAGGTCATTCATACATATTCATACATTACATACAAACATGTCATACAAACAGCTATGTTTCATGAGCCAATTGATTCATAAGTCATGATTGATAGATTCATGATAAATGATTCATATATTTATGTTCAGTTAGTGGTCAGTGGGCAAACAACTTTTTCAGGAACATATTTGACACTATATTGTAACCACGTAGCACATTCAAATCAACCGACATTAACATTATATTACATACAATTAACATTAATATTAACAAGAACTCAGGGAACACTAATTAAAGTAATTGAGCTCCATGATGATACAATACATAGAAAAACAACCACAAGGCACCATGAACATACCACTGAGTACAATGAATCAAAAGAGGTGTTACATTGTGGCTGCTAGCGTGAATACATTCACACACTAGCAGTCACGCAGCTCCCATGCTGTAACGGCTAACAGTAAGATATTACCTAAACCGCTGCAGAAGCTTCTATGAGCTGTGGACAATACAAAAGAGTTAAGGAAATGGACATTGGTTAATTCCATTACCTGTACTGTGAATGAATGCCCGAATAATGACTTACCTGGTCTGCTGATTTCAGGTAGGATGGGAGTGTATCAACTGCATGCAAATCCTATCATTCAGCATGTATCCCACCATTATACATGCGTTTCATATAACAAAGAGCCAATCTTGACTTTTCCAGGTAAAGATTTGTCAAAGACAAATGGAATCATGTGGTACACCTGGGTGCCTGGATGGTTATGATGAATAGTTTAGAAAGGTGTGGGTTCTATTCTTACCTCTAAGTCGATCTCTGGATGAATGATAACTGGGCAAACAGGTGTAGGCCTGACACACTCTGGTTGGGAGGAGGTGCTTGGGTCCTCTGCAAATACGAAAAGCACAACAAATAGAGCTTCAAATGAAAAGATATTTGATTGATTGAGTAATTGATTGTCTTTATTTAAAAAATGTAAGCAATAAAAACAAAGTTAGAATAGTAGTAGATGAATAAATAAAACAAAAGGAAAAACAGACACTTTCCACATGCTCATAAGTACACCGTACCACTATTAATGGTATTGCAACATTGTGCATGTACATGTAATGATACTTGTTATGATGTCTATGATGTAGCATGCATATGGATGCATTCTTTATTGTAATAGTTTGGTAACTGTAACATTAAATAAGTTTGATTTAATAATTTTATATTCATTTAATTACATTTAATCTGCAATATACCTTCATCCATATGTTGTCTTCCATCATTGTCCATGTATTCTTCTCCAAAATGTCTGTGAAGGATCATGATAATTATTATGTTTATTTGCTTTGCTTTCATGTAACAAGTAATTAGCCTTTTTTGGCAATCTGAAGTTATGGTGTGCTAAAATAGCATTGTCCTTTCTAATTGTGCTTATAACCTCCTATTCATCACAACACATGAATATTTTGTATGAATATTACAGCATTATGGTTACAATATTATGGTGTACTTTGCAGATTTTTGTTATTCTATGCCTTTTAGCACCAACAGCCGCTCTGTGGTCCACAGGCCTGTGGTTCGGCTGCATTCTGATCACTGGTGGCGCTGTGGGATATGAGGTAGATGTGAATAAAGGACTTTATTCATACACATCGATTTTGGTATAGAGAGTTTAAAAAGTGGGCATGGTTTATGGAGCCTGGATGCAGGGGATTTGCAGCTTGTCAACACCCAGCTAGTTTGTTAAAAGAAAATCAAACCTTTTGAAAATAAGGTTATTTTACACTTACCCATAGTCAAACCAGAAACACTGCAAAGTTCATACATTTTTTATATATCACCTCAGTGCTTGATTGGACAGAGTTAGCATTTGGCCAACTTAGCCCAAATCAATGGAAGCAGGTGAGAAGGACAAGCATCGTCAGTGAAATGAGGGTAGAATGCACCATTCCACCTTTTCTAAAGTAAATATACTTAAGCGATTTCACTCTTGTCTCTTTTAAACTAAATCTTGATGCATACTCAACTTACTGATGGAGCTATGTTATCTCACCATATTGCTTTTGGCTAACTAGGTCAAATGCTAACAAATGTGAATCAAGCGTTGGACTGATTATTATTATTGTTTTTAATAACCGTAGGCCTATTCCCCAAGTCTGGATCTTCCATGTGGGAATTTCAAGTGCAGTCTGAAGCCCAACTGCACATGATAAAGATGTATAGATGTATAGATTGGTTATTGAACTCTCAGTAGAGCATAGTATATAGAATGTATATAAAAACAAAAATCGTTTTTTGGTTTTCTTTAGATGCTGAGAGTCATTTCAATCTCTTCAGTATATAGATGTTAAAGCAAAGGCAAAAGTAAACATGTGAAGAGATACACAAATAGAAGGCTTAATATCCCTGCTGATGCACCCTAAATATACAAAACCCTTGTTTACATAGTGACGTGCAATTCATTCTAATAAAAGATCTACCGAAGATAAGTGTATTACTTCAAGTATGGAGATCAAATCCATGTAGGATTGTTTGGTTTTGGTTGACTCCTCCACTATGCCACCACATGACACGAGACCAGTCGTATTCTTAACCCTTTACACACCCTGACCTTCTGGAGAAGATGGGTCATGTAATTTTAACCAATACCCTCTCTCTGTTCTCTTGCTAGTTGCTACACTAGCAGAATCTTCCATGCTCACTCATTGTCTCATGCTAGTTTGGTGTGAGTAACATAATTGTTACCATGCATTTTAATGTTCCCCTGTTGAGTTAACTGCAGAACACACAGGGCTGTGTGTTTATAAGGCCAGTTGAAACTGCACTAGCCAGACGTCCCTTTATCAAGGCAACTGGTAGTAAAGGTCAGAGGTAAGACTTATCGCAGGCAAGTCAAGTAGGAAAACGACACCTGCCCTTTGCCTATTTTGATCGCTGCCACACACCACTGGCATAGGGGTTGTGTACCATTTTCCACTCACCCCCACTCTTTTGAAAACCAGCTTTGGTGTTTATACAATTTGCCATCTGCAAACCGTCAACACATGTGTATCTTGAAGTTACTTTGTAGAGTTGAAAATTTACAATGGACATCAAGGCCTTGGCAATTGGATATGACTAGATCCCTGGAGCTATTCCGTTAGCAAAATCCAACGTTCAATAGTCATGGTCCAAATTAGACTAACACTGCATCGCCTAATTTGGACAGTTTCCTGAACTTATGATGTTATTGTATCCATTTAATTACATACATCATACAAGACGCCTTCAGCAGGGGCGTATTTGAGGGAGATGTTGGGTATCCAGCTATGATAAGTGTTTATTTAACCAACTTAAAACAACCTTGATGTGTATAGCCAGGAACATCTTCAAAGCATTAGAACCAGGTTTTCCTTCTACTTCTCCTTAGCTGGGAATAAACGTCGGCCATGATATTTACCTGTAAAACTTAGGGGCTTTCAGGATCCCTCGTAATTCTTGTTTTGTGTCAGTGTTTACTGGAGTTGAATGATCTTCGTAAGACACTAAGAGGGTCACCACATAATTCATCTGTGAGTTGTTGGCCCAGAAGTCCCCATCAGAGGTTTCATAGCGAACAACAAACTCAATCCTGGAACCATGGGTGTCATAAGGTGAGGCGAAGGACAATTTGAAACTGAACGCATCAGTCTCTCCATCACTTGACTCCTGGACATATTCAGCTGGATGATCGAAGTAGGTTGCCCAGTGGTCCATGGTGGACCTGATGTACACCGCTTTATGGTAGGAAATGTTGAGTACTCGTACGATCCCACAGAAGGCAAGGGGTTCGTTCTCTATGGGGAACAGCCTTTCAACTTCCACCTTGTGTGTTTTAACAGCCTCTGCCAGGGCACTTCTCGTTGCCGCGTGGAATTCTGTGTGTATACGGTAGGTGGGCTCTCTTGCATGTGCAGTCTCCACTTCAAACCTTGGGTCCTCTTCTTCCTCAGAATCGAAGGCAACAAATTCCCTTACATCGACCAGATCCCCACCTGTTGTGTCAGCGAACGCTACCCTTCGCCTGGCTGCAGGCAGAGACAACTGTATACGCATATACTCGTCCGCCTCATCAAATATCGAGTGGCCTCGCTTCCTTGGGGTAGGAGAGCATCTCGGGATGAAATTAACTTCCTCGCTGCCATCGTCTTCGTCGTCATCATCATCATCATCAGCATCCGTTGGGCACGTAGTGCTCGTGTCTCCGTCTTCGGCGGATTGACCGTCTTTCACCGTGGTGAAAAGACCATCCTGACTTGGAATTGTTAAGAACGACATTCTGCATTCGTTATAGGCCCTGTATGGCAAAGAAATAGCACGGCAACATTAATGTCTCCGAAAACTATAAAATGAATGACATTGGCTCAGCGACGTCCATGCATCCAGACGTGTCTGAACGGGTCGTGGTGGTGGTAATGTTAATCATGGATGGTCCCCCTCTGGTATAAACGACTATAACTTGCGCAGTTGCATGTTGTATGCCTGCTGTGGCAGGGAAGGGGGCGACCTAATTTTAGCAATGACCCACCGTCCAATGCCCCAAATGTGTCGTTTAGCTTGGTACAATCCTTCGACACCCAGAGTTTTGTTTGGTTCGTACACGCCCACTCGGATTCCACTCTCGCGTGTGGCCTACGATGTATTAAAATGAGCATAAATCTGCAAGGTCCACATCGGCTATGCTCCAATACCACACAGGTGGTTAACGTTCACTAGTGCGTCCCTCTTCGCATTATAGCCTACCTCTCAGCATGCATCTAGGGCTACGTGTTAATAAGTTAATAAATAGCTGATAAAATTGACTCTGATATCCGTCATTTATTTATTTCCAAACACCCTTGAAATAAATATCTAAGTTTTGAAAAGTGTGCCCATGCTAGACTATATAGAGCATCACCTGCCTTAAATTAGATCTGTCAGTTACATTTTGGAAAACGGACCCGACGGATGTGTCGATGACCTTTTAAACGATATCGTTACAATTAAGAGTTAATAGTTAACTTTATATGACAGTTGATTAATTCCATGTATCATTAACCCCGTCGAAATAGCTCTGTAATCCTTTACAGAATTAAAAGTACTGGTGGGCGCTATACCAGCGCAGCTCTGATTGGCTGATATAAGTAATGTAAACAACCCTCTCTTGCTGATTGGCTGGAAGGTTTTAGCGCGGTGCGCTGCAGCCAATCAAATAAATGTTTTTCTGTCACGTCGACGAACGGCGGTAGTAAAGAGAAGGAAGAAGGCAAATATAAACAAATACGAAGAGTTTATATTTAATCTCCAACATCTATGCATACCTTGGATATAATCGGACGGTATGTTAAGTATTCCTTGATTTTTTAAGAATATTATCATTCGTATTTTTGATGGTGCAAGAAGTGGACAACGTGAGCTGCTACCGTTAGCCAGTTGTAACAACATTAGCCGAAGCTAGCACGTTCGCACGCAAGGCCGCGGACCAGAGGAGATGACTGCTTCCTGTACCATCTTTGTGAAACATGTCCTTTGGAAGGTTTGATACACATTTTATTTTTATAAGGCGAGACGGTATTAACCGTATTCTATTTGAGAAACTACCCTTTTAGTCCAGCTAGCAGGGGACGTGGCTAGTTGAAGATACAACCAGCAAACATGAGTGAGTCGGTGGGGTGCAAGCAGTCGGAGGATCCTGCACCAAGAAAACGATGCGCGCCTCCCGAGCAGGATGAGAGTGGCCCTGCCCCCTGTAAGTCTACCAAAGTAACCGACACATCAAACGAAAAACCATCAACTTCACAAAGTTCCACGAGCAATGAAGTCGAACGCAAAGAAACTACCGACAATGCTGCGATTACGCTAGGCCAAGGGGAACCTTCTTCTGCAAAACCCGACCAGACGGAAACGCACACGAGCGGTACCGTTGAAGCACATTCGTCAGATCTCCCGGGAACCATAAATGCACGGGGAGACGGTGGAGGACCCGAGTGTCCTCCTTCAACTTCCATGGACCAATCAGATGATTCAGCTGCTATCGCGGCTGCTGAGGCTCTAGCCAGTCTAACTGCAGGAGCCGGAGAGGAAAGTAAAAAAACCTCTTCATCATCCAACAAAGTGAAACGCGATGAAAGGGAGAGTAAAGTCAAACTTGGGGCTCGGGACTCCTTTAGGCAATCCTTAAGGACGCTGGCAGCCGCAGCAGACAGCTCCACGTCTGTGCACAGCGTGGCCAGGGGGGACGTGGAGGACATCCCGGACACAGAAGAGGAGGACCCCGGCACGACTCCGGCCTCCTCCTCCACGCCAAGCTCCTCTTTCCCCTCCGATAACGAGGAGGACGACGAAGAAGATGGCGAGTGCGCAATCGTCTCCGTCAAGATGGCCCCTGAGATCCGGCAGTCGGTGTCCCTGCTGGCGCAGGTGCAGATGAGGCTGGAGGCCCTGGAGAAGAAGAGCGTCCGCCTTCACCAGCGACTCGACATGAAGATGAACCGGCAGCGGCGGCCTCACCTGGACCAGCGCCGGACCATCACCCAGTCCATCCCTGGCTTCTGGGTCACCGCTGTATCCTCTCGTGTGTGTGTGTGTGTGTGTGTGTGTGTGTGTGTGTGTGTGTGTGTGTGTGTGTGTGTGTGTGTGTGTGT
>JAOPJL010000001.1:6892980-6909867 GCA_027123545.1 Trisopterus esmarkii
CACACACACACACACACACACACACACACACACACACACACACACACACACACACACACACACACACACTTTTAAAGAACGCATTTAAAACAGATAGCACAAAATTCTTGGAACTTTTTTGCTAGGTTCAACCACATTTTCTGGTTCAACTTTCAACTTTAATCATGCATCCCTGTCAATTCACTATGGCTGAAGCCCCTCCCTGTTCCTGTTGAGTCCCGGCGGCCACGTGTGAAACTCTGCTGCTGAAGGAATCCCATCTGTCATTGCAAATATCAAGACACAGAGGCAATTTATCCTGGCTAAGCCGGATCTATGGAGCCTATACAGAGTATGCTATCAAAACCCTCTGGAAATAGCACTGAAGGTTTATTGTTGGTGTAGGTTATTTGGAAATAGTTTATTTTAGTTTGGTCTGAACCTTAAACATACACTCCAGTGTCAACCAAACTGTTCATTATTAAGGAAGATATGTTTTATTTGCCTTGTTCCAAAAGTCTCCCCTGTGGAGTGAAGTAAATACAAATTTTCGTGCGTGGGCTTTTTTTTGCCTAAATTCTAAAGAAGGAATTCTTAATTCTAAAGGCAAACGAATCCACTGTAGGCTACTGTTAACATATTGTACCAAAAACCAAACACCCTTATTTCCTGCGAATTCCTTTGTAACTGCTTTCAATTTGCATTGTTTGGTTCAACAACATTGTGAAGGGTTCAGAGAATGTCCCTGGGCCATTGGGCCATTTACATAGTAACATGATACAAGCATACATACATACATACATACATACAGCATGCACTTTCATCATGAATGGAAGTAAATAGAGCTTATATGGGCCTGAAACGGAAACAGCTAGCCTAGTATGCTCAACAATTTTAAAGGCATATCTCCAAATGATGGCAATGTAACGTCATACTAGTTTAAGCCGTAAAAGTAATGCCTATGTTAACAGCACCACCTAGGGGGCACAACTGCTCATTGCAAATATCTAATGTCAGTTATACGGCTTGTCAAAAGTAGCGTAACTGCGCAGTTACTATATTCTTGGTGTATTTGGGTATTGGGTATTTATTTTATAGTCTTTACGTAACCAACCACATGTAGTGATTGTGAGTGCTTTCTCAAATGTATGGCCACTTCCATGGTCCAATGTAATAATAAGGACAAAAGTCTAAGATAATAACTTTATAAAAGTTTTTTTTGTCTTTATTCAAAAAACAGCAATATAAAAAATCTTAATTAATTCAATACACATCTATACCACATATATGAACCTCTGTTCCTAATGTTACTCAGTTCATTAAAGAAGACATGTTACTTCCCCATGTCAACCCAGGCAAAGAAGTTACATCGAGCTTCAGGATTGGAGGCATGTCCCTGTGGTCGGGCACAAACAAAAAACTGTCTGCCCAAATTAGGTCCCTCCTTCTTGACGGTGCGCAGCACACAGGGCTCTCTGTGGACTTTGCACAGGGGGGCTGGCGGAGGCCCATGAAGAACGGACTTCCAGAACCCCAGCGAAGCTCCCTTGGGCCCTTTAGGAGCCACTGCGGATTCTGCGGTCTGATGTTCGGCCTTGGTGTCTCTCGGCGCCTCCCCAGTACTCTCCTCTAGAGGGCAGCTGGAGGTTTTCTTCGAGGGGTCACAGACACCGTTGACCACGTTGTTGTTGTTGTTGATTTGGACCATTTGTGAATTTTGTGACTGGGGAAGTGTGTTTGTGACAGCCCCGCTGGATGCTTTTGATGCCTTCAGCGCCGGAGCTCCACTCGAGACCTTGGGTTTGAAGAAGGCGAGCAGGCTGCCCTGTGGCGGCAGCGGCGGCTTGGCTGAAGTCTTTGTCACGTTGCTCTTCTTCCCTTTCGGGGGCCCGGAACCCGACGGCAACGGCCTTTTCTTTCCCAAACTGGTCTCCGCTGCTCCAAGCGGCTTTAGGTTCTCCCGCTTTTCCTCGGCCTCCTGAGAACTGGGGAGCGAATCCCTGGACTCAGTTCTCATGGACTTCGGGTCCACCTTCACCAGGAAGTGAGAGAGTTTCTGCTGCTTGCCCGTAAACTCTGGCAGGTAGCGGGTACAGAGAGCGGGAGGCTTGGGGCTGGCCAACAGAGTGCAGCGTAGTTTCGCCCACACGGGGCAGTGGTCTGAGCCTTCCACCTCTGGCAGGATGTCCGCTGCTGAAAACTGTTCTTTGGCCAGCTGGATGTCGGCAAATATATAGTCAATGCGAGTGCCGTAATTGGTCTGCCGGGCCCCGGTGAGTGTGTTCCAACAGGTGAAGGCGTGTGTGCGCTCCGGATGGAAATAGCGGAAGGTATCGATAAATTTCCCGCTGTGGTTGTGGACTTCATCCGTGAGCGATGCCTCGTTCTCTCTCCCCGCCTCACTTTTACTTTCATCCCTTAAAAAAACATTCAGCCATTTTCTTCCAGGGTGCTCATCAAAGTTATCCTTGATTGAGGAGAAACTGGGTCAAATTAATATGAATTGTACCGGTTTATTTCAAACAAATCAATGCGAGCTTCAAGATATCTTCTACAATTCTAGTTTTTCACTTACAAGGTCACTGGGGTCACAGTGGTCGATGGTTCTGTGAGATGTGTTCACGTCTCCTAAGATTATGACATGGCTGCAAGGAAGGTTAAGAAAGAAAACATGACCTTTAGTGCTTTCGAGCTGCAGATGTGGATACAGAAAATATTGACAAGTCTAGAATTTCACCTTCCAGCCTTCAATATGGCTTCAGCCCGACTCTGGAGCAACTTGTAGAACTGCAATTTGAACTGTTTACGTTCCGGCTTGTCAGGATCCGCACGTGGGCAGTAAACATTCACTACAGTAACCTTCTGTATCTGGTTTTTGCACCTAAAAAAAAGAAAAAAAAGAAGATAGATAAGATAATGACGATAGAGAGAAATGCAATCAAAGATTTCTTTCATTTTATCTTTCACCACAAATGTGCTGAGGCAACCCTCCAAGAGCAATTGGTATATCTCACATGTATTGATGCTGTGTTATAACAGCTCGTCCTTCATTATCCAGAAGTTGCAACTCGTCATCAGAGAACTCCAGGGGGTCCCCGTAACATCCAACAGCCCCTTGGTGGTTCGTCAGCAAACCAGTAAGACCTTCCTCAGCAGCAAACGGAGCAACAGAGTCTTTGCAGTAAGTCGCAACCCCTGTACGCATGATGGAATAAAACACAATTATTATTGTTTACTACCAGTAACACGCAGCCGGATGGTGGGCATTTGTGAAAAATGTGTTTAAAGGTTATTAACCTGAATAGCCACTGCGCCCACGACTGAAGCTGAAATAAGAGTTGTAGCCCTCAACAACAGCGGTTCTTTCATCGAGTAGGTCTCCTGTGCAGTTATTTTAAGAGACAGTAAGAGGCAGGCGGTATTTATTTTGGCATGGACTACTGTCACGTTGTCACCCTTCCATCCTTCAACTTACTTGTCACTTTAGTTTCTTGCAGACAGATTATATCTGCGTCCAATGATTGGAGGGCTTTCTTGATCCCGCCTTTGTAAGCCCGTATGCCATTGATATTCCATGTGACGATTTTCATTGTGCATAAAGTACAGTAATGACGTTTACATGTTACCGTTAGGTTCTTTATATTACACCCACGCTCAACTCAGTCCAGGTGCAAACCGTATACGAAGAAAAAAAACAAAAAAAAACTGTACACGGAAGTAAACCGGAAGTCCTGACAAGGACGAGCGGAAATCCTTTACGTGAACGATATTTAAAAAGTACTATACAATTCCTAAATATAATATTTATACCAAAACAGAAATATTGAAATAACAGGTCTAGAATGTTTAAATTTATAATAATCGCGTGGGTGAAAACCGGGACCAATTCAAAGTGGTTCCCGTGAAGTGTCCCGGTGCCGTTGCTAGAGGGAGCAGTCGCTCGGTTTCCGCGCGCTTTGACGCTCGAGCCCACCGGGGAACGGGAGGACCGCCGGGTGAGCACGAGAGACGCCTTGTTCTGGACTGGCCTGGTGTGGGCGCCGATGCTCGGGGGTCGCGGCTTACATTTCGTTTAACGAACACAGAACTCGCTACATATTCGTGTGCGAGTGGATACGGTAGCTCCCCGGAACACGATCCGCTGGTGAGTAGCCAACGGGGCTAATTGTGACTGTCGGGATTAGCTCGCTTAACTGGATCCGGTGTTTCCAGGCGAGCTAGCGCGTGAATAAACCATCTCGTCAGCGAATCATTGTTGTGTGTTATGTTGATCTGGACAACGGGGATGCCAGCCATCCGCCGGACAAAGCCGAGCTAGAGTGTGTCGCTAAAATGGCTTCAGTGTTTTACTTTACTGGAGGCCAGACAGGTTCATGCTAGCAGCCAGATGGCGTTTTTTTTAGCGCCGTTGTGGTGCTGGTCCGGATGGTCCGGTGTGTGTGTGTGTCCATCTTCGGTCAATGGGCGATCAAACCACGGGTGGACGACCCCACCCCAGTCAGTGTAGTCGTGTGTGTCAAACAGTTTTTTTTTTGCTCTTTGCTAAAAGGTAAAAAAATAATAAAAAGGTGTTTTTGTTAACGCTTATTACTAGTGCTTCCACCGCTGTCTGCGAGGCACCTGCACGTTAACGCATCATTCAATGCTAGCTAAGTATCCGCATTCGCTTTTAAACGTATGCCGGTCATTTATTTTATTTCAGATTAGGACATGTATCGACAAGTGACTTGCTTCTTCTCAACGGTTGATTTATTCAATGAGTATGTTTTATTTAACGCCGTGGCCTTGAGAGCTAACCATTTGATCTTGCAGCTCCTGGCGACATGTGCAGTCCTGCTGCGGATAATTGTGCTCTGCTGCGACCCTGGACTAGCCATCAGGGTGGGAATGTGTATAATGCAGTTCACCTAAAGTCCTCTCTTTCTTCTCACTCCCAGCGTGTCGTGATGAAAGCTTCGAATTGAAGAGATCAGTACAACCTTGGATCGACCAGAGGCTGGCAGGAAGAGAGAGATGCTGGAGGCTGACGTGGAGTCCTCGGGTACAGAGTTGGCTCTAGAGCTGCAGGCCGATATGGAGATGGGCAGCGGGGATCTGAATGCGGAGGTGCTGCGGCTCTCCCTGGAGCTCCAGGAGGCCACGGATCAGAAGCTGCAGGCGGCCCGCTATGGCCTGGTGGTGCTGGAGGAAAGCTCTGCCCTAAAGACCAAACACAGGCAGCTGGAGGAAGAGCACGAGGCACTCAGACAGGAGCTACAGCAGCTCAAAGAGGTAGGATGACTCCATTGGCATTACACCCCATCTTTTATATTTGATACGTTTGTTGTAACATACTGAATTATTTGGTTAAGTCTCAAATGGCTTTGGATAAAACTCATGTTTCAGCATTCCGTAATCATATATGTTATGATAAATTGAGAATCTTTGGAATTGACACTGGTGGTTTACATTTTATGATTGACTTATTTACAAAATAGATCCTGTACTACACAATGCATTTTTCACAAGTGTATAGCTTGCATTAACATTAAATTCCTTGATTATATCTGCTTATTACCTGCTTATCATAAGTTCTAGTTCCAGACACTGTATAGTACAGTACGGACCACTGACAATGGCCACGATTAGTCAAAAACAAGCAGGCAGGTGCCATTGACATTTTTCCATATAAGTAAATAAGTAATACTAAGAACCATAATGCTGTGACTAGAATAAGCAAGTTTAATATCAATCTCCTGTTCTAGATAACACTTCTTAACACAAAACACAAAGATACATTTTAGTTCAAATCATGTATTCCATTAGGAGGCACTTTCATCCAAAGGGACTTGCAATTGAAGCAAATAATCAAAACATATAAAAAATTAAACTTGACTTTGATCTTTGTTTTATAAAACAAGCACAAGTCAGTGCAGGACACATGCAGGAGTCAAAGTAAGGCTTAGTTGTTCAGTTGTTTTCAGTGCTTATGAGGTCAAACATCCCAACAAGCATGTGATATTTGGTCACTGGCGACGGGCTTGCATGCTTGTTCAAAACACGATACATAAGTGCTCTTCTTTTTATAGGAATGGGAAAATTGAGTTAAAACAATCACATGCATAGATGATGTGACTGCTAAGAGTGGTAATCTGAGTAGGGATATTCCATTTATCTATTTTTTTCTCCTTACTGTGTGACTATAGTTCAATCCTTGAACTATAAAGGCCTTTCCCACATGAACACATGCAACACACAACTGAAGATGAGCTGTATCAGATGTGTTTACATGTACTGAAGATACTCTGTATACTTGGGGCGAGGGGGGGAGCGTGTAGGGTGTGACGCAAAAAGTATGCAGCCGAAGTCGAAGTATTTGGTTTCCAACACATCAAAGTTTGCGGGTGAGTCTACCAACTCTGTAATGCTGACTCTTTTGCGGTGACATCAATACTGCATTTATTTAGACATATCCACAATGTGCTGCCTGATAGAAACGCCATCAACACGTCCACTCGCTCGTTTTGAACTATCTGTTTCTCTGGACTTTACCCTAGGGGCGTGGCTGGGTGAAGCCTGAAGGGGCGGAATCTAAGAATGTACGGCTTACAGTGCATGTGTGAAAGGCCTAATGATGTACCAGCCAAGCAGGAGTTATTAGACTAGTGGTGACGATGACTAAAACATCCATCATTTGATCTCAATTTAGAATGTTGCACCTATTCAATATTCCATGTCAGTCCTGATTGGATTGAAATTCCAAGAATTAGAATCCTGTGTAATTGCACGTTGAATTTTCACACGATCACCACCCATGTAACATCTTATGTAACAAATGTCTGGTAAAGCTAAAGGGATTTGGGTCGAAGGATTTTGTAATAATTCACATCGTTTCACATGCACCCATTTTTTTGGCAGGTAAGCAAATATTCCAAGCATTTCATAATGCACATTGAAACACGGTGCTTAAGCCTTGGCGACCTAATGCTCAGGGGAACACATGTTCATTTTACTTATCTCCTTATATAGTGCATCTCTTCCCTCTGCTGTTGTTGATGTGCAGTGATGGATGCAGCGTTCTGAATGCACCATGCCATCTGTAATGACATGGGGGAGGACTCTAGGAGTCTAAACCTTCGCTGTTGGCATCAGACTAATTTAATCTACCAAATCAAATTTGGAAGAATTCTCAATGTTTCGCATGGGTGTAGAAAACAAAGAAGAAAGGCTGGTATTGTGCTCCACACGAATGGCTAAAATTTGTCCTGTTGTTGTTGTTACAATGACCAAATTGAAATAACTATTGGTCATGCGTTACATTCTTCTTTGCATCATAAAATTGGATAACAAGGCGAGGTGTTTCAACATTCTTGATTTCTTTTATACTGGGACATGTTTTATCTAGAGGTCTCACATTATTTCCCTTCGGTTTTCCCATCGCTGCATAGGCCTTCGCAGACTCTGTGAGCAGTCAGAAGCGCGCAGCTGCAGATGGAGAGTGCCGGGAGGAGAATCTCATGCAGGAGACGGCTACTAAGGAGGCTGCCATGGCAACCCGCTTGGAGGAGGTCCAGGCGGAATTGAAGCAGGCCCGTCTTGCTTTGGGTAATGCCCATGCAGAAATCGATAGGATTGGGGGCCTCTCTGGACATCTGAAGAAGGTTTGGCTGCTCATCATCATCATCATCATCATCATCATATTATCCCACTGCACCTTATCTTATGTTGACAAACATCCACATGCTCTCTACACAAACATGGGTCTGGGACTAATTCCCTGTCAAATAAAAATAAACTGGTGGCTTATATTTGTATGTATT
Source organism: Trisopterus esmarkii (assembly GCA_027123545.1). Taxonomy (NCBI): domain Eukaryota; kingdom Metazoa; phylum Chordata; class Actinopteri; order Gadiformes; family Gadidae; genus Trisopterus; species Trisopterus esmarkii. The sequence goes on from JAOPJL010000001.1 coordinate 6,900,759, forward strand.
CAACTTAGATATTCCCACAAACAATTTTTTTTTTCGATACGCTAAAACTTTATAAAATCAAAATTTTTTTAATTTTAATATATCATTTAATATACCACCTCGCTCTACAGTCCTAGTTGTCGCCATCGATGGTTTCTGCGCTCGGCTGCCTTGCTCATGGGCTGTGTTTTCCAGGAGTCTGAGTGTCTGGAGGTGGAGAAGGAGCACCTGCGGGACGAGATGAAGGAGTACAAGGTGCGGGAGCTGAGGCAGCTGCAGGACAACTGCGAGCTGGAGGAGGAGAACATCTCTCTGCAGAAGCAGGTGTCCGTGCTCAAGGAGAACCAGGTGAGTCCGGACACATTCTGCCTGAACCCCCTGGTCCACATCCTAACCCTGCTTTAAGATGTGCTTTCAAGATTAGCTGTTCCAAGGAAAGGATCCGTTACTATGGTCAAAATAGTTAATAATGTTGTTGATTTTTCATATGACATGTAAATCAACCTGGTGCTCATTTTGGCTTAATTATTTAACTGTTGATATATTTTTTTCTTAGAAAACCTGGTTTAGCAAAGGGGTTTCCTTGTTATCAATGAAATATTTTCAGATCGCAACATGTTATCTGTAGTACTGCCTTTCATAGGGTTCTGCTTGTTTATCAAGTGACCAAAACATTTTGTGTAGTGCTGAAAGATACCACACAACATATTTTTTGCAAGTATCAAGCTTAAAGAAAGAGTGAGGTGTTTTCTGAGTGAGGTGCAAAGGCGCGGGTATGGTATTGTTGTGTTCCTGAGGGTGTGGGACAAGGGCTGCTGATTGTAAACTAATCTTGCCCTGGCCGATGTATTGGAGGCTCCCGTCTCCCTCAGACCCGATCCACAAAAAGGTGAAAACATTTATTTTCCCACTCCATTTAAAAAAATATTCCTCCCCACACCAACTGTATTTTCTCCATCAGTGCATTGAGGCACAAGCGCCCTCTGTTGAAATGTAGGCCAGAGCCTTGAGGCACGCTTATTTGCGGAACCGTTTCCCATTTGAATGCATTGGTTTCCAAATTTGACTATCTAACCACATTATCAACGCATTGTGCGTATGCACGTTGTCACTATGACACAGCACTGCACCAGTGGATTGCACTAATTACCATGGCTTCAACCAGAGATAGGAAACTGCAAGGGAGTCCACCAGCTGCCGTAATTAGCTGCAATTAAAAACCTGCCGCCGGATGGGGGGGTGGTGCGTTGGTGGTAGGAGGCAATCATCTGCCATGGAGAGGAGCTGCAGATAACAGAAACAGATCAGAGTGTGTTCACTTGAGATGCGTTGGAGCGTGACCCACTCCATCGTTCTTCTTTAAGGAGACGGGTGCTGTGCAGGGCTTGTGAACCATGCCCTCCCCCAATCCAGAGAGGGCCTCGCATAGGAGTTTAGGTCTTTGACTCCGGAGCGCCGCACGGCGTCACGCGCCAACCGACACGACGCACAGTGCCAAACATAAAGTTTTAATCCCTTTCTAATTTGTGTCTGTTTCCCCGGGAACACTCGGCCAGACTTAGCGACGTGCTCACGGTGTCTTAAGGCGTCTGAACCGAGCGCACCTTCACCGAGTTCTTTGTAACCCTATTTAAAGAGCGTAAGACCTTAACCCATGGCTGCTCTGTGTCCCTGGGGGGTGCCCCCTCCTGGTCGCCGTGGCGCCGCAGGTGGAGTTTGAGGCGGTGAAGCTGGAGCTGACCCAGAAGGACGAGGAGCAGGAGGACCTGCGCGGGCAGCTGGACGAGGCGGCGCGCCTCAAGGAGATCGCGGAGCGGCAGCTGGATGAGGCCCTGGAGGCCCTGAAGGAGGAGCGGGAGCAGAAGAACAACCTGAGGAGGGAGCTCTCGGCCCTCTCCCTCAACCCCTTCGACTCGGTGGGCAACCTGGAGCTCCACCTGGACCAGCTGGACGAGAGCCAGGGGGAGGGCTTGGGGGGCCGGGGTGGCGAGGGCGGCGAGGGCGAGGGCGAGGACCAGGACAGCGGCTTTAACAACGGCCCTGGCTCCGCTCCCGATTCCGCTCACCCTCCTCACTCGGGCGGCTCCAAGAGCAACGGCCTCATCCAGCGCTACTCCACGCCGCGCAGCAGCGACGTGTTCCTGCGCGCGCCCACCTCCGGCCTGGTGTCCGACCTGCTCAGTGAGCTGCACTTCTCCGACAGCCAGAAGCTCAAGCAGCAGCTGCTACAGGTACAGGACGGCGATGCGTCTGCGATGCGTCCTCGCTGTCGTACGTTACCGGTGTCAGACGTTCAGTGCTGCGACGTCGTGAATGTCCTTTCCCCTCAGGACAACCTCAGCTACACGCAGTTTATACAGGTTTCTACCTTGGAGATAATACACATAACAATAATAACCATACTCCCAATATATATCAGTTGGATCAATAGGTTATAATATTGAACACAAATGTAGGTATAGATCTACATATATATATATAGTTATACATATACATACATATATAGATGGAAGGTACAGCAATGGATAGATAGATATATTCTGCTTTCTAAAACTGTTTATACCACACATACATATATCTATATTATAAATCTTAAATGTAAGGAAACCCATCACCCATTCTATAGTATAGTGATTTGAGGATGTCAGAAAGATCGGTTTGCCACACTCTGCCTGACATTGTATCTGCTGCTTCCTGTTTCCAACCACATCCGCAATCTGTCACTAGCTCATTCTGCCTCCCTGTAATATATGAGGCTGCCACCTCCTCACTGTCCATAAAACCACACCACACCTCCAGTCCATTACGCCGCTCACTACACCCCACGCCGGCTTTCTTCATTGTGTTTTCTTGAGGGTACTTAAGAAAATGAAGATGTTGACCATTGTGCCTGCTCTAGTTTGTAAAGGCGATCTATTATTCATGCTGCACTCTGCAGCAGCACAGGGGGGTTGGGTTCAGCTGCTTCTGCCCAGCAGATGTTCTGAGCTCCAGAATGGGGGCAGTAAACCAATCTATACATAGTGCATGCATGATTCATGACGAGCACATGTGAAATGTTTGGGTTGGGTGTATTTCTTTGCTCCATGTGAGAGGGTCACTAAAATGGGCTTTTTTGACTTAACTTGACTTAACTAAAACGTTGCATTCACACCGACAGAGAAGCTCAAGTGAGCTTTAAACCGAGAAGCTCAAGTGAGTCCAGCTAGGACAATGGACAGGTCAGGACAGGTTAATGAGGCCCTGTGTACAGACAATAGGGCACCGCATAAATACAACTGAAACGACTGAACATCGAGCCAATAGAATAACTAAATGAACATTCATATAAATAAAGGAACAACTATTTACCAATGCATTGTCTTTGCGTGGCCCAGGTGGAGCGAGAGAAGGCCACGCTGGTCAGCACCATCGAGGAGCTGCAGATGCAGCTGGTCATGTCCAAGCAGGCCTTCAGCCAGCAGGAGGACAAGGTGGGCTCGCTGACCCAGCAGCTGGAGGTCATCCACGGGGGCCAGAAGGCCGGCGGCGGGGACAACGAGGCGGAGAACGGCGACGACGGCGACTACGACTACGAGCTGGACGTCAAGAGCACGGAGGTGCTGGAGGCCCGCATGCGCGCCGCCCAGGAGGAGCTGCTGCTGCTGCGGGAGGAGCTGACGCAGGCCGGCGCGCGCTACACCAGCCTGGAGCAGCGCTGCAAGCAGGAGAAGGACCGCTGGCGGGCCGAGGCCCAGGAGCTGGCCGACAAGATCCGGCAGTGCATCAAGTCGAGCCGGCAGGACCAGGAGCGCATCAGCGAGCTGGAGAAGGAGATCGGCGCCACGCGCAAGGTGGCCACCGACTCGGAGGGCCACCTGAGCGTGGCGCAGGAGGAGCTGCTGGCCTTCTCAGAGGAGCTGTCCAACCTCTACCACCACATCTGCGTGTGCAACAACCTGACGCCCAAGCGGGTCACCCTGGACTATTACCGCGACGGCGCCCGGGCCAACGGCGGCGGCGGCGGCAGCGGGCGGCGGGTGCACCACCCCACCCCGGCCCAGCAGGCGCAGAGGAAGCAGCGCTCCACCGATCTGTTCGGCTCCAAGGCCGCCGCCCTGCAGTTCATGGGGGAGGTGGACAGTTCGGGGTCCAGCGCGGACCCGGCCAGCTGCCCTGGGACCCCCTCCCTGGACTTCAGGGACCCCTCCAATGTCCGCAACCTGATGGCGGTCATCAGGTGCCAGGTCAAACACCTCCGGGTAAGAGGCTCTTCTCAGAGACGGCGTTGACCACACGGCTCCGCGGCCACCATTGGTTGTTTGCTGACCATCCTAAAAGGAAAAAGGGGAGTGTCTTACGCCAACTTCGAACAATCAAAAGTATTTAGGTGGAGTAGAATTCTATTGTTGTCGTCTAAAAGTACAGTGAAACCGGTCGGAGGGGTCCTGTGGCTTTGGATTGCAGAATGCATCGTCACGATTATTACGTTTTTCAACTTTAATCGAAAACAGACATCAAACTTTTCTTTGATGGTTCGGCAGTTGATACACGCCTACTAAGTTGCAAAGCTAGCAGAAACCAGAAAACGGTACGTCACGCACAGTAGCTCGGCCAACCCTCGCTGACAGAAGCTGGGTGGTAGAAAACGGCTCACTTCCTGTGTGCTGGGAAAGCTGCCACAGACACCCAGTTGGTAACATTCATAATACATAAATTACAAGGGCTTCCATCACTGGGTCATAAGCCTAATTAACATTGTGTAGCCTCATTTGACAGCAGAGAATTAACAGACCATTATTTACAGAAAAGTCTTCCAAATTATTGTGACAATTAAGTGACACTGGCAGTTTATCGTCTATTTTATTGTGTCTTTTGATCATTTGACAGGACATTAAGAAAGCCTGTTGGATACAATAGCACTTTCTACCCAACAAGAACATCCTCTTATCTTTTATAACAAAGCTTTAGCCACGTAAACCCTCGCCAGCCTTGTGTTTTTTCTGAATGATTACAAGCTCTGCTCGAGCCCTGGGGAAAGTCCTCCTCCTCTCTGGTACAAGCCTCCCTCCTCTAATCCTCATTAAAGACTGTTTCCTAGCCCCTGACCAGACCTAGCGTTCCAGTGCAGGCCTGTACAGCACGCTATGTGTACGGATTAGGGGTGGGGCGGTTCATGTAAAGAAGTCACGGTATGGGGCATGTATGTTTTGTTAAGGTCACTTGCCTCACGGATTATGGTCAGAAAAAACTGCAAAAAAAGTTATTAGTAGAAAACCAGTTTTGCGCCGTCATTACAGAACCCAGTGTAAACAAACGTAAGATGTGTAGACGCAGTCTCGGCAGTGCTCAAGACTTTTCTACTGGTTTGATGATAGTTGGTTGATATTTTGACATTTGGTTGCACCCCTTTTTTCACTGCTTTGTCCCTTATATTGGTTAGTAATGCACAGATTGATCAGCTACAAATCATTATCGCCCTAAGCAGCTGATCGACTGAGCAACTCTGAATTATGCAGATTCCTGGAGCCGATCACGTGACTCAAAATCTATTGTGCACAAGACGCGCCGTCATTAGGGTTAGTTACTGAGAAAATAACGTCAGCCCACGTTAACATAATAATCCTGCAGCTGGCCCCCTAGTCTGAGCTTGTGAGTGAAGCCGTAGACGGCAAGCCTTTCATAAGCGGACCTCACAAAAGTCGGTTGGTTACTCAAACAAAGCTTCTTTTGCATGCTGTTCATTTGTCTCGTTTCATATTTTCGTGTAGTAATGGCTAAATGTATTCATCCCGATGATACATTTCCAACTTGTTTGCGTGTGTGTAGAACTCTCTAAATTAATCCTAATAAATATTAAACGTAACCAAGTCTTTCACCGCCTTGGTTGACTGCTAAAACACACGAGACCTGTAGCCTTTTAATGGCCTGTGTGCAACGTAGTGGTATATCTGGATAATAGGCAAGGCTCAACAGCACAAGAAGCTAAAAGTAGGCTACATATACTGTATAAGCATCTCATGTGTAGCCTACACGCAAATGTTACCGACTGCAACCTCTTCATAAACAATCCAGACAAACGCAACCCTTACTACTACATTACAGTATTTACATAAAAAAAATATATATGCAAGTGTGAAAAGTATCTTACGAAATCTCCTTGGTCTTGAGGCTTCTTTGCCAACGTTTTGCTCACATTTATTTATTTCACCCGGGTAATCCTGTAGGAATCAGCCATTGTACACATTTACACTCCCTAATGTGCACATGTAAAAGCTGAACAAAATGGCAACAGTCAGCCAATACTTTCCGTTTTTGTAAAGGAATCTCAGATGCTAGGCATTGAAAAGTACAAACAGTAAATGGATGTAATTCAACGGTTTAGTGCCAGCGATGGGCCCCGCTGATGGACGTGACGCCCCCCTCTCCCCCAGGTGGCGGTGGACCTGTGTCGCCAGCGCGGCGCCCTGCCCTGCTCGGCGTTCGGCAACAGCGGGGAGTGCGAGCGCGACGCCGAGACCCTGATGGAGGAGGTGCTGAAGCTGAAGTCTCTGCTCAGCACCAAGAGGGAGCAGATCGCCACGCTGAGGACCGTGCTCAAGGCTAACAAGCAGGTAGGAGGATGGGAGCGGGCGGTCGCAGCCAGACACCCACGCTCACCTGTTTACAGCAACAGGCCACGCCTTCCCACGGCCTTCCTCTTATAGAGCGAGGCTCCGGGTAGGGCCGCAATTGATTGCGGCCTTTGTTGCAAAAGTCAACAGTGACGTATTCATTCATGTGGGAGCGTACTCAGACGCTAACAACAACAGAGGCTTTAGCTTAGTGTGATGAAGCAGTCCTCCCACCGCTTCTGCCTTACTGTGACGCACCACCTTCTGGCGTGATCCGCTCCTAACCCCCTCGTCCACCATCACTCTCCCTTTTAAGGCGCATGTACACACACGCTCACGCACACGCGCGTTACTAATCTGGCCAGACTGAGCCGAGTCACAGACCCGGCCCTCCAGGTCTTGCAGAACGTCCAGCAGCCGTGTTTTGCTGTAACCAAAACAAAAGCTGTTTATCGGTCTATGCTAATAGACGGTTCCATAAGTTACAAGAGAAAAACCAAAGGTCCCCGAATGAGCCAGGCACCGGCAGAAATAACCACAGCCATCTGTCAGTGGCTGTATTTACATAATCCTCCCCGCTGTTTGTGTTTGACTTAAAAAAAAAAAAAAAAAAAAAAAAGGAAACGAGAGGGAACAGGTGACGGCGTCTGTAACGGAATGTGTGCGTGTGCCTGGCTCGTGTCTCGGTTTCAGACAGCAGAGTTGGCGCTGTCCAACCTGAAGACCAAGTACGAGACGGAGAAGGGCATGGTGTCGGAGACCATGGTGAAGCTGAGGAACGAGCTCAAGGCGCTGAAGGAGGATGCCGCCACCTTCTCCTCCCTGCGCGTCATGTTCGCCAGCCGGTAAGCCACGCCCCCCCCCCCGCTTTGCTCTGCACTGTAGAGGCTCATGCCACTACGTGCCTTAGAGTGCTCCGCCTGACCAGGAAATGCCATCAGGAAAAATTCTTTCTAGGAAATGATTTCGCCGTAACAACGAATTTGACACTAACCTCGAATGTCACAATGCCCCTTTTAGCGTAAAGCCTAGTCATAATCTTTGTCTGTGACATTAAAACGTGTACTTTTTTATTTATTTGTTCCTTTGCCGCAGCTGTCGGAAATCTTCCTGTGTTGACTCTCGGCTTGTTTCGTCGTTGTGTAGCATGGAGGCCGTTGTCACGGCACATCTTTTGCCACCGGTGTCCTCTTAGAGGCTTAGCCTCGTTCTAAGGCGCGTGGAGCACAGCTTCCCCCAGGGTCTCACCTGCAGCTTAAGGCCCACATGCTGTGCCCTGTGCTTGCAGGGACACGGGAACATGCTGCAGTCAGGCTTTGTCACCTGAAGCCTGGACATGGTTAATGTAAGCGAGGTGGGAGGGGTTAGAAGTGCGTACGTGCGTGCGTGCGTGCGTGCGTGTGCACATGCGCTGCCTGCCTTGGGCACACTGTTCACAACCCTTTCTTCACTAACCTGAGAGCAGCTTCTGTCTCTCACTGGGCAGTAGGGCATGGCGCTTGCAGGGCTAACGGGGTTCCTCCTGTGTGGTGTGCATGTGTCAAAAGGTGGTGGAAGGGAATCATTCTTGTATTTTTCTCTTTTTTTTCTCTTTTGCTTTTATTTCTTGGGTATGAAGCTGTCCTGTAGAAAATGTCTAGCATCCTTTTCTATTTAGTTTGATTGATTTTGTTTCACATCAGAAGCACACATGTGCGTGAGGCGTCTCTGGACTAGGGACATGTGACAACAGAGTCATGGTAAGCCGTCTGGTCCCGGTCTCTTCAGACGGATATGAGCTGGCCTTTGATTATCTTTAAGAAGGATTGGAGGGCACAGTGAGGTCAAGGGCCTACATTCTGCGTGGAGGAGGACCGAAGATTACTGGGTTCCACGTGAGGCACTCTTAGCAAACAAGACTGACTGCAGTGCCCTCATCTGGGCAATCGGGGCAACTGCGTGTGTCGACAGAGCAGAAAAGACGCCATGACATTTGACTTCCCTTGCTTCTCTGTCGTTTGACCTGCCTGTTCAATGTGCCAAAAAGGATGACAAATCTGTGCATTATCTATTTGACATCCAAATGATAAATCAATATCCTATACAGCTGAAAACGTTGATGTGATCTAATGTTAACCCACTAATGTATCATCGAGTTGCAAGTCTGCAAACGGCTTGTACACCATTCAAATTCTGGAAGATAAAATGGTCATTATAATAGCAGTATGAAAGTATCATATGCTCTTCATGACATTTCTCTTTAAGCTCCATCCTGACTCCGTTAGAAATGGTTCTTCCTCTTCTGGCTGGTTTCTCTCCTCTTCTCTCTCTCAAACGGTCCTCGCTGGGTTTAACCTCTAGTCCGACTCCGACGCTTCCCGACGTATACACAAGTCGCGTGCGCGTGCGCGAGCGCTTCTTTGTTCCCCTGCTTTAATGTGGTTTTGTTGTGTGTGTGTGTGTGTGTGTGTGTGTGCATGCGTCCGCGCGGGGGGGGGGGGGGGGGGGGGGGGGGGGGGGGGGGGGGGGGGGGGGGGGGGGGGGGGGGGGGGGGGGGG
>JAOPJL010000001.1:6909967-6921472 GCA_027123545.1 Trisopterus esmarkii
GTCACCCAGTTGGACGAGATGCAGCGCCAGCTGGCCGCGGCCGATGACGAGAAGAAGACCCTCAACACGCTGCTGCGCATGGCCATCCAGCAGAAGCTGGCCCTCACGCAGCGGCTGGAGGACCTGGAGGCCCCCCGCTCGCCCAACAGCCTCAACAGCAGCCCGCGGCGCTCCCGGGCCAAGGAGCTGGCCGCCAAGTCGGGCCGCGCCGGCCGGAGCCCCCGGAACAGTCCGGCGCGGCCCCCCGTGAGGAACAGTCCGCGGGCCAGCCCCGTGTTCGGCAGCAGCGCGGCGGCCAACACGGCCACCGGCCACCTCCGCGCCATCACCCGAAGCCTCCACACCAGCCCAGTAAGAACCCCCCCCTCTTTCGGTCCGCCGGGCCCCCCCCGCCCACGGGCGCACGCGGGCGCGCCCCTCCCGCGGGACGCCACGTTCGTTAGGAGCCGTAGCGTCAGCGACGTCTTAAGCGAGTCGGGCTGGGGCGCCGTCACCGCCGGCGACAGCGACGGCCTGAGCCGCAGGGGCTCGGCCAGCTCTCTGGACGGGGACTTCCTGGTGAAGACGTACGTCCGAGACACCAGGCAGAGTAACCCGGGCCGCAGGGGCTCGGCGCCCCCCCCCCGCCAGGACACCTTTATCACGACCCGCGTGGTGGCCTCCTCGCGCCTCCCCGCCGCCGCGGTCGCCGCGCCCAGGTCTTCCGTCGCGGCGCCACCCGTAGCCAGGCTAACCTCTTCCGCTAGAGCCCTGCACTACTGTCCCGCTAACGCGCGCGACCCGCATGCTAACAGCCCGCCGCCGCCGCCCAAACCCCCGTCAAAGGCCAACCTAGATGTTTCCGTCAGGAGGAAGCAGCACCTGGCCCAGAGGTCCTTCCCGGCCCAGGACGAGTGCGCCGGCGCCAACACCTCATGTGCGGGCGAGGCGCTCTTTCCCCGGTGTGAGTCGAGGGCGGCGGCCACCGCTGCCACCGCACACTCTCCCTCCTCCCCCTGCAGTCATGACGCTTACCCGTCTGACAAGAGCAGGCTTTCAGGGGTCGTCAGGGAGGCCAGGCGAGGCTCTGCCTCAACCAGTAGGGCCGCTGAGGAGCTTACGGATCCGGCCAATAAGAGCGCAGCTAGTAAAGCCCCGCCCAAACCAGGAAGAGCACGAAGCTCCCACTGTAAATCGTCCCGCCGGCGATAGAGCGATTGGCGAGCTTTGCAACTCACACTTACTAATATAACTAATGTTTGAGATTGGAATTAATCACATTTTTCTGATAGAAACACAAATATAAATGTGATTTATGATTATGATATCAAATGTTAAGTGTTTTAACATCAAAGTAACCTGTTCATTGTGTCAACATATCAAATATATTTAAGATAAAAAGAAAAAAAAAAGTATATATACAAAAATACATCAAACAAGCAATTAAAAGTGGTATTTCATTTCTAAAATTCATCATAATGTCCTGTTGATTTAATATATATGTATGTGAAGTTACAACCATGTTTTCTCCTCTCCCTTCCGTGTTTCTCGACGTCCTCAACTAAAACGTGTGTTCTTGTGTCTTGTGTCTGTCCTAACTCTTGTCCGTAGCGCTGACACAGCTCTCATCACTCCACCACCCGACTCCTCCGTAAGGAGAACCCGACCCAACCTCTCCTCCCTCGGCCACCACCCCGACACCAAGACCTCCTGTCCACCACCACCACCACCACCTCCCTCCTGACCCCCGACCACCACATTCCCCCCTCAACACCAGACAACACCAGACCCTCTGGATCCAACAAACTGAAACTAAAACCATCTGTCATCCATCCATGCCTTCTGTGTCTCCCTCTCCGCCTGGAGCAGAGCGCGCCTGCGTGCATGCAGCCCGGCCCCCGCAGTAGGGCGGTGGGGGAGGACCCCCGCTGCTCCCCCCCCCGGCTCCGTGGTGTCTTACCTGTCGCCACATAACCTCCCGTCCCATTGTCTTTCTTGTGTTTTTAAAAGATTGTGTGCTGTGAAGAAGTTCCATTGACAGTATTTATTCTAGGCCGAATCTTTCCGATACGATATTTAGTTTCCACAAATATTTTTCCACATGGCTTCGTCCCGTCCCAAATGTACCGTGTTTTAAAGTGATGTATATGCAAGGCTGTGACCTGTTGCCCTAAAACATCCAGAAACCTTTTGCCTTTAGTGTGGCCTTCTCTGATTAGGCCTCTCTGTTACCCATTTAGTCGTGCCGAACCCTCGCAACTACTATGGTTTAGACTCTGTAGCTTTCTAATAATGGCGTACAAAAATGTCTAAAGCTTGCAATGGACTTGTGGCCCATCCATCTTCAGACTCCCCTTCACAGACCCTGAAACAAAGGTGTCAAGAGTTTGGTATCCTTTTCGGACCCTCTGGCTTTGACGGATCAGCTGTAGCACCCTTTAAATAGGGTTCATTGAACAGATGACTTCACTAGGGAGTATAGCTCAGCCATAACGCTACCACCTCAGGTCAAACACAAAGTAATCAGGCAACGTGATTCGAAGATATGATTGGATCAACATCCAGCTTACTTTTCCAGCTATGCAGACATCTGGTCGGTTATTATTCATTGTCATTTGTTCAGATTAGAGTGAGCTGTTACTTATTTTTCAGTACCCAAAGCAAATTGGCTACCAAAAATAACATCGGCAACATATCCAAGGGACATATCTAAAAAAAAAAATTCAATACACAGGAATGCAGTAATTGTGTGCTTTCAGATTTTCCCATTGGCCTGATTACAATAACGTAGGGTGACCAGTCAGGCCTAAAGCCAAGGTCTGGTTTTGGTTGTTTGAGTAACACAATGATGGTAACACATTGGCATGAGTCAACATCCTGTTGAAACTGAATCCATGCTCATTTTAAGTCATACATTCGGCACATACAGGTTCATGGTCAAGTCCTACTACTAATACGGCAGTTAACTACTAACAGCAGCGGCGTGGCTAGCCTTCATTAAATTTAACTAACTTAAGTAATGGCTTTTTATAGGCATGATTGGATTGGAAACCTTATAGATGCAAATATGGTTCCCTATTTAGATGCTTACTTACAGGAGTAACGTTTAAGATCTCTACATGTTCATAAAAGTCTTTGCAACTGCACTCCCATCTGAAGGTCTAATGAAAATGATGAGATTTGTAATCCATCCCAGGACTGACATGTGGATCAGATGCTGCTCTCCGGTACCAGACGGTAACGTGATGTGGATCTTAAGCATTATCTTGTGAGTAGTGGACCTCGTGGGAAGACTCGTAGCTTAAGAATCACGTTTAAAATGTAAAATCAATGCAAGAAAGAAAAACGTTTTAAATTGATGTAGATTATTAGTGAATTAGAAGAAACCATGTCCTGCTGATTTTTTTTAAATCAAAATTTGAGTGCCTTGTTTTATTTTGCTGGCCTCTTTATCTTGGACTGCTGTCACGTTTTGTAAAGAATGGCTATCACGCAAACACTGTAGAAATTATTTTTCTTTTTAATAATTAGCAAACTGAATTTGTTTGCTTTTGAGGTAAAACGGTGGCCAGTCAGCACTGATTTAAGGTGATACTTGATTTCGGTAGAATATTTTTACGAAGGATATGCACACACCTTGTATGATGATACGAGTAAGCATTAGACTGAGTCCCTCAAGGTCCCTTAACTAACCAACCACTGTTTTAGTTGGTAATATTATTATATTGTTTATGAAGGATGTAAATATGCAACAATTCAAAATATTCTACCAAAAAGAAATATCGGCATAGAATTTACAATGGAATCCTCCTGTTACTGCTTATCAATTCTTGTTGCGAATGTGAATAATTTATGTAGTTGTATACATTTTCAATTGACATCTGTATTTATGTTTTGTGTAAATTGTTGCAATGTCATTCACATGCATCATCCTTGTGAACCACTTGTCTTGAAAAAATAAAACACTGTTCATGTAAACTTCTTCTTTATTTATTGATTTTATTTAGGCCATTTAGACAGAACTGGAATGCTGCCTCTTTGTGCACACAATCTTTTTGACATTTTGATTGGTCCCAGGCACAAAACCCCGCCCCTTGTACCCAGTTTATTAAATATATGGGACTCAACCAACTGTTACGTACATGCTGTCCGTTGGACAACAAAGCTGGAGGCACCGGAGGGAGACCATTAACCGCTGTTTGGTGCATGAACCTTATGACTTTTATATATTTTATATTTCTAAGTGTCTTAAGTGCACTAGGTCTAACTGATAAATGCGATGTCCTTTCAGAAAGTGGGTCCGTCGTTAGGTCGTGCTTTGTGGAACAACGTTAATGCCGGTCGAACGGCTCTGAAGAGCTCTACACAATTTAATGAATTTTCCAACAAATGCGATGACAATATAAAAAGCCCAACCGGGCAGTCCACGGATAAAGGCTGCGGGTCTGCCGCGCAAACATCGAACCAGGGACCGCTGAGCTGCAGCGCGCCTCCACTCCCAGAGAAACGCCATGAAGTTGGTAAGAAGAGGCGATCCGACGGGTGCTCCGGCGGTCCTGCTGGGCGGCCGTACTCCCGTACCGCCGGGAAAGTGGACCAGAAGGCTCACCTGTGGGCTCGGTACAACGACACTAAACGTCTGGTTCACGGTGAGTGAGCGTGTTGCTCCGGTGGTCCTGACTCCTGACACGTAGTCCACAGGGCATCGTCTACAGCCGCCGTTTCTTTCCACGCTGACATTGCGCTGAGTCAGCCGTTCTGGGGAGCAGAGCACGCCAGCGGTCTGTTAACATCATGGTGTTGCTCACAGTAATGGCACCGTTCAGTGCATCATGGTTTCGGACCGTTCATTTAACCAAAAACCGTTATTTATTTATTTTTGCCACTCGTACACGTAGGCATGTTTTTCAATGTGGTGTGCAATTAAACCATCGACTTCTGTGGTTGATTGCAAAATACCTACATAAACAAACACATTATTGGCAACGAACAAATAAACAGATTATAGACTCGCTTGTCTAGAGACACTTGAATCATGGTGCTGCATGAACAAAAACAAGTTTCTGCAACTTGAACCTTCAACCTTTTATTTCAATCATATCAGAAGTTTCGCTCTAAAGTTGTTGTTCCTTCATCCACTCTGACTGGAACAGACCTGATCCCTCCTGGCGCCTGTAGCATCCTCAACCCCTCCGCCATCTACGCCAACAACGAGGTCAGCCTGGAGGAGGTGGACATCTACGGCTTTGACTACGACTACACCCTGGCCCTCTACTCCAACACGCTGGACTCCATGATCTACGGCACCGCCCGGGACTTTCTCATTGAGCACTTCAAGGTGTGTGTTGAAATAGAGAGATTGATATAGGCGTTGTAAACTAACGTGTACTTTATCACAATGATGATAATATATAATGTGATAATTATGATTTCCAGTGTAGTGCTGTTATAATTACTTTATTAAATGTTGAACATTGAATGAAAACAAATGACTCTTCTTTCATCTCAGTATCCAGAAGGTATCCACAAATACGACTATGTTCCGAACTTTGCAGCCAGAGGACTTCACTACGATATCCAGAAGGTAAATATCGATGGACACTATTTTCGGTGTGTGAGGGATTTGCTTCCAGGCTGAAGGATGTTGACGATAGCCCAGACCTTTCATCAACCTCTCCTTCCATGCCGGGTCTGCAGGGTCTTCTGATGAAAATCGATGCATTCCATTACATTGAGCCTGGCACTGTGTATCGGTGAGTCAGCATCTTCTAGCATGTACTACTGTTATATTCAATATATTTGGAGAAAATCGAATTGTTATTGTTAAATAATTATTTTATTCAAATTCATTATTATAAGTTAAACCGAAACTTTCCAATGTGGCAATATTTTTTTGCATGATTGTCTACGTGGTATTATATAAGTCAGTACACAGCGAAAAAACCAATGACGCAAATGGCCTCCAGGGGATCCTGGGAACGGAGACTTCTATGTGCTTATGTTTGTCTGGGACCTCAGGGGCCTGAGGCCAGTGCCGGATGAGGAGGTGGTGGAGCTGTATGGGGGCACCCACCACGTTCCTCTCAACCAGGACAGTGGCTTCTATGGCAAGGTGGGCTGGGGTTAGCTCCTTGTTTTACTACTGAATTAGCGTGTTGTGTTGAATTATGATACAAGAGATTCACAGCTCATAATGGAGTCTTTAATGAAATTATTTGATCGAAAACGTGCCTTCAAGTTAAAAAATAACAGTTGGGAGAATTACAAAAAAGTATTTTTTGGGGGTGTTTTGAAAAGTATAAAAAAATGTTGCTGCGCAATTTTTTTTTGCCTTGGTTAAGTTGGCTCCTGTTTTGGTTCCGTTTTTTTGGTCGAAATTGTTGCAACGCAGTCATTCTGGAACCCAGACCTAGTGGAGGATTACATGGTTCACTGTCCTGAGGCATAGCAGCTCTCTGGCTTTAGTGTTACGTAAATCCGTCCGTTTCATTTCGTAATCCCAGTTGGCGCAATGTCAATGATTTGGAAGGTGTTGTTATGTTAATTAGAATCTGTTAGAGGTTACAAAGTATATTTCTATACCAAGTTATATTTTAGATAGATCAAGTTTTTATTCTTAAAGTTATAGGCGACTCATTAAAGGACTCTCCTTGTAAATGTGGACGTTGGGGATAAGAGTTTTGGTTTGGATTTGAATAGTTTCCAAGCTTCGAAGGACTCTTTCTTGCCATTCCATGTGAAAAAACCTGCCCCTTCCAAATTATTTTTTACTTGTAGACCTACTTTTGCAAATTTTTGGATTTGTTTTGTTAACTTCCAAACATCTCCATGAGTACTTGCACTGAGCAGTAGGGCACATTTCCACAACATTTAACTTGAATAGGTTGAGTGAGTATGTGAATGTGGAAGGGAATCTGGGTTTTAGGGGTGGTAAATGGAAAAGTGTTTATACTTTTGTTTTGTAAATATTGTGTAACAGGGGCCGAAGATGAAGCAGTTCATGGACGTCTTCTCCCTCCCAGAGATGACTCTTTTGGCCGTGGCCAATGATTACTTTATCTCTAACGGCATTGAATATGATCCTGTTCACCTCTACAAGGACGTCTCAGTGAGCACGCGTGATTTTTTTTTATTGCTTTCTTCCCCCCCCCCCTCCCTCTACCAGCTCATCCAGAGAGACTGAACTGACCCATTTCCTCTGACTGTATTTGTGCTTAAACTTGAAATACTCCTTCAAGGAGTTTATTTTAATAGTGTACAAAAGGGAATCTGTGTATAAAAATAAAATTTGTTGTTGTGCTTCAGGAGGCCATCGGCATGGTCCACATTAAAGGCTTCATGTACAAATGGATCATGCAAGATCTGGGTAAGGAGTCAGCCCTCATCCAGCCGTTGCCAAGACCACACAGTACATTGTTGTTTGGGCTGTCCTCCCCTCTCGGTGGAACACTGTAGAACACTGCTTCTCTTCCATGTGTGCAGAGAAGTTCATTCTCAGTGGGGAACCGACCCGCGCTGTGCTGCAGCGACTGGTCAGCCACGGGAAGAAGCTGTTTCTCATCACCAACAGCCCCTTCAGCTTCGTGTAAGGGAGACGCGTGCGGTGAAGGATAATGGCCTGACTGTGTTGAGTTGTTGACACAGTAGCTGTGATAGCTGTCCTCTGGTTTGTGTTGTTTCCTCAGGGATAAAGGGATGGTTTACATGGTGGGGGAAAACTGGAGGGAATTCTTTGATGTCATCATTGTGCAGGCGGACAAACCCCATTTCTTCAATGACTGTGTTAAGTGAGTGAAACATTGTCAAATGTTTGTGAACCTGTTTGATGACCAGGACCAATTATTAATCAAAATGTATTTATTTTCTGTCGTAACTCCTAACCGTGTCATCACTAGTTGAGTTAATGACGGCATTGTTCAGACCTTTCAGAAGCTTGGATAGCAACGGCGACCTTCAGTGGGACAAGATCAACAGCCTGGAGAAGGGCCGGATCTACAAACAAGTGGGTGGGCTTCAACCTGTTTGTAAGACCCTACTTGGAGATCTTCTCTTTAACCTTTGTATTTTTGTTGCTATTGAAAACTGGCCTTTCTGTTCAGGGGAACCTGTTTGACTTCCTAAGACTGACTGGTTGGAGAGGATCCAAAGTTCTTTATTTTGGTGACCATCTTTACAGTGACTTGGCTGTAAGTAGCCCCTTTTTTTTATCTGAATGCAATCTGATGCTCTGTATACATTTTCAACACCTATGGGTGTTTAGAAGTATGTATTTTGTATTTTTTAGCATGTTCCCAACAACATTAAATGAAAACTTTCAACCTGGAGCCTATTTTCTGGGTCAAAGGGACTAATGCGGACAACGATTTTTTTAAAGTGGTCAGAAAATTGATCGAGAAAACGGGCTGCAAAGTAATCCTTTGGGGCAATAGCATCCATTGATTTACGCCCTCTAAAAGTGCTTGTTTTCCAGGCTCAGATTATGTTATATCATTAAGGATACACAAAGATAGATTAAACTTTTCACTTGATCACGGCCTGTTTTCATTGAGTCTGACACTCTCACCCGATGAGACAGTCGGGTTGATGCATGAGGAGAACGGTGGGAACACGAGTGAGATTTGGAGAGCATACAGTTGGTTGGGTTGGAATATGGAAAGCCTAATTAAGTGTTATCTAAACCATTCTGCTGATGGAGAGTTGAGGCTGGAATGACAATAGGAATCCTATTGTCCTGATATCCTGCTGCAACGAGATATCAGAGACTGACTTCTCCTTGAGCACGATTATTGGTTGGACTCCATAACAAACAGACTGTGATTAAGTGAATGGTTGGTCAAGCTTTAGTTCTCGTTGGAGATCCTTTCCAGGGATAAGGATATAATATAATCTGAACCTAAAGTTTCAAACGTGGTAATCTTTGCCATTTTATTGTTTACTGAAAAAAGTTTAGAAAAACAACGGGGTCAAACCCTATGTTTTTGCCATTCTCCCCATTGATTGATTGTTCCACTCTGGCGGTGTTCCTTTCATTACGTCTGAGTGCCTTTTCTGAGGCACTCAGACGCCACGAACAAAGGGCCCCAGCGGTGTCTGGACGTGTGGAGCTCTGTCTGGGCAGTTGACTGCGGTGTCCAAGAAAAAGTTTAGCTTTTTGGGACCCTCATAGTATAACGCCAGGATGTGTGTGGTAGCTCTGTCCGATCAGCGGCTTATTTAATGTCCGCGTCTGAGTGAGGGTTAGGCTTCCCGGACACCTATAGTCTAACGCTACAGTGTGTGGTTATAAACCATGGTGAGTTCAACGGCTCTTTCAGAGGACATACATTGGCTAGGCCGACGAGCTGGCTGTCGCCTTGCATAGCTGACGCCGCCGTTGGTGTGTGAATGTGTGTATGAATGGGTGAATGTCAGGCAATATTGTAAAGCGCTTTGGGTGGCCACTGGTTACAAAAAATGCGCTATATAAATGTAGTCCTTTTACCATTTACCATGTCGTTCAGAAAACGATTGTGCAGCAGAGACAGGTTGTGGACAAGACGTGCCTTTGTTATGTTCAAGTCACTAAGACATTTAATGCTTGTCCTGCATTTAACGTAATTCCTCTTAAAATCGCCTGGACTCTCAATAAAGGCAATGCTTAAGCACAAACATATAGCCTGTTTCATTGATTTGGGTTATAGGATACAGGGTAACCAGCCTGCATCTCACTGGAAAGCGGGCTTCGCTCTCCACTTTATTTTGTCGATTTGCGTATATCAGATGTAATAATAACAGTGCGGGCACATCCCCCTGGTAGTTGAAACTATTAAAGTCTCTATAACCCCATAGGACAAGGCGCCGTGTTGCTAACTCCTTCTGCTTTATGTGAAACGAACTGCTGGCTCAGCCGCTTGGAAGATGAGGTGATTTCCAAAACAATTCTCTCTCTAAATGGCGTAACCCAAGCGTTGTTAGAGCCGTAGTACTGACATGTCAACACAGTTCAATGGGAATCGAAAACAAGGCTTTCTTTGAAACATAGCCCTTATAACAGCTGTCCATAACGCTGTCCACAAGACTTGAAACTGTTTGTGCTCACTTTGCAAACAGAGTATTTATGTTGTCTTTTTAATTGTCATTTTGGTTCAATGTATTTGTCCAGCTTGTTTCCATGAGTGCAGTAATAAATCCCAATCCATCATGAATTAAAATGATATGCTACGGTTGTTTAATAATTACATGGGCTGTTGTCAAACTGAGCTATTTTGAAAATAATCAAAATGAAATGTCGGTAGCGGCAGGATCCACAGCAGCAGGTCTTGAAATCATCGAGCGTTTTTGATAATCATTGTTTAAGTGCCGTGAGTTGTTATTATTGCGTATCGGTTAAATGCTGTGCCTGTGTGGGTCCTGGGATTGTTCCCTTTCTGTTGTCCGAAGTTGTTGTGCCAGTATGGGATTAGAATCCTGTCATAATTCAAACCTGAAAAAACACAGGTTCAAAGGCCTCTTCAGTCTGTGTTTGAAAACTCGACACCTTGTAAAAACGGTTTTGGAACATTGAAAAAAGAGATTATAGCCTGAAAACCTTTTTCAAACATCTGAAAACATGATTTTGTGTTCTGTTTTTCCTTCTTCACCATTTTCACCAACAGATTTTCAAAGTTTTTGCAGTTTTTTTTTGTTTCAAATCGGTCAACCAATGAGACGTAGGTCCCGATGCCCCTTATTGGTCAGTCACAGAGTACGGCCTTCCTCGCCACTCGTTATTCTTGTCATTGTCAATCCCGCACTGCCCGGTCAACGGCACATGTGATTGGACTGTACGTCAGAGCAGAGAAACCAATAGGAGGTTTGGAGATAAATAGTCCCGCCTCCAGGAACGACTGCAATTATACTTCAGTTCAGGAATGTGTGTGTGCCTGTCGTGTCTATCTGTGTGTGTGGTCTCTAGCCTAATCAAGGTGCATGTCCAGGCGTCCTCAGTTGGCACATGCCCCTAACGTTTAGTTGTTGTTTTTGATCATAAAGTTCAATAACCTTGGTAAATCCCTCATCATGGATTATGGACTATGGTCCATGTTTACCCCCCCCCATGCACACTTCTCTTCCCTCTTTTACACACAAACACACACACAAGCTACTTCCTATTTAAAGCAGACGTTTTTTAATTATGTCATTATAGACTTTGGGTAAGCTAAACAACCCCCCTGCCCAAAACAGGACATCAGCTCTGTAATCACGGTCAGCAATTATCATCAACACATATACGCATACACACATACTGTATACACACACGCACACACGCACGCACACGTACGCACGCACACACATCATGGAGCTGGACGCCCAGGTAACGCACACACACACACACACGCACACACACAATACACAACACGCACGCATGCACACACATCATGGAGCTGGACGCCCAGGTAACGCACGCACGCACGCACGCACGCACGCACGCACGCACGCACACACACGACGATACACGCTGTGACGGACAGAAGCGTAGAACCACAGTTCTATCGGAGAGTCGTAATC
>JAOPJL010000001.1:6949264-6951764 GCA_027123545.1 Trisopterus esmarkii
CCGCCGGGGGGCGGGCCGGCGCGGGGGGGGGAGCCACAGCTGGTGCTAAGGAATATTGATCCACTCACAACATGCCCAAATCCCTTCTCTTAGCGTCTGGTGTGGTGCTTCACAGAAGAGGGTAAATACCAGATGACGTGGTGCCTTGACAATGTGCCTTTTCCATTGTTTCAATGACACGTCGAACGAAACAAGTAAATCTTGTCCGTTTGGTCACACGATATGATTAAATGTACGAGGTTTGTATGTGAGGGTTAGGGTGAGTTGTCTTTCCTTTCTAGCTTTAATCACAGTAATGATGCATGCACAAGGAAGGAACCGTAGAGCACACCCACGGACACTCCCTTCTATCTCTTTTCTCTGTTCTTCACGCTGTTGGCTGGCTCCCAGACAGAAAGGGCCGGACCGGAGACTTTGCATAGTAAACAAATGATGGCGTGCTCAAAATGGATTTGTTTGAGACGCCACTGAATGTGCGTTTCTAACAAATGATGAATAAGACCTTGAGCCCCGACGCAAAAAGGACACACTGCAGACTCAGAAGATCTGATGAGAGAACGTAATTGTCACATAGACACATGATCAGGATTCATCCTGAAATAGTGACAATAACTATAATTTTTTCAAATGGTTGAACGATGGCTTATCGTCACGTAAAGCCATATGATATGATAAGCTGTGATGAGGCGTGTTTCCTCATGCAAGCAGGGCCTGTGAATAACCAGGCTGATATTATTTATATCACTGCATCTCACTGCTCTGAACAGTGAGAGAGATATGTACACATCTCTCCGTCATCATAGTGGTTTATTTATGGACCATATCTTATGTATATCGAATACATAAATATCTAAATATCTATACATAGATATGGATAGATTTGTAACTGATTATAAACGTATCAGAAGTGCGCACAGTGTTTTGGAGGACGTAGTAGGAAGCAGCCCAATAGGTTTAATGTGTAACTAAAGTCAATAAAACCTCCAGAAGAATAATTTAGCCCACTTTTTTCCTCTCTTAGCAGAATTGGGAAGAATGTCACACTTGATAACATGCCCTGCGGCGAAGCCAAAGCTTCTGGATAAGAAGGCAGAGAGCAGAGACAGCTTGTGAGATAGAGAGAGAGAGTAAGAGAGTGAGAGAGAGAGAGAGTAAGAGAGAGAGTGGAGCAGGAAGAGAGAGTGAGGGGCAGAGTAAGAAAGAGAGAGAGAGAGAGAGAGAGATTGAGGAGCAGAACGAGCAAGTGAGGGTCAGAGTAAGAGAGAGCAAGAGAGAGAGGGTGAGGAGCAGAAAGAGAGAGTGAGGGGCAGAGGGAGAGAGAGAGAGAGAGAGAGAGAGAGAGAGAATATTACCCTTAAGGCTAAGTCAGCTGGGTCTCTCAGAGCCTAGTGGGTGAGGAGGAGGAGGAGGAGGGAGTGGGACAGGGGTGGTTGAAGGGTAGGGATGGGTTGTAATGAGGATGAGGATGACCACAGGCCATTTGCACCGGGCTAATGAGATGAGGATTCCCGGCAGCAGGAGGGGGAGGTGGAAGAGACAAGGAGGGGATTTAGAACGCCGCCCTGGTGGTGGTGGTGGGGGGGGGGGGACGATTGTCTCTCCTCTTTGAAATGCAGGCTTTGCAGACATGTGACTAAAATGTATTGCGCAAGAGTTGCCATTTTGCCAGTGTGAAGGAAATAGCAAAGTTGTGATGAACAAACGGAACGGATCTCAAACCTCTGACAGGCTTGTCTTTCAGCCTTGTAACCTGTGTGTGTGTGAGTGTGTGTGTGTGTGTTTGCGTGTGTGTGCGTGTGTCTGTGTGTGTATGAGTGGTTGTGCATGCGTGTGTGTGAGTGGTTGTGCGTGTGTGCGTGTCTGTGTGTGTGTGTGTGCGTGTGTGTGTGTGTGTGCATGCGTGCGTGTGCGTGTGCGTGCTCGCACAGTAGACTGATATAAGCGGCAGGCGCAGCAAACAGACAATCTCTAAATGAAACTGAATTTTCTTTTCTCTTGACCTGATAAAATATTCATTGTGTCTGTGTCAACGCACCGCTCTTAATGGAGAACAGGAGCGTAATCATCAATATGAGATGCACGCACATACACAACGCACCGTACACACACACACCCACACACCACACCCACACACACACACACACACACACATACACACACACACACACACACACACAGTGCACATATCTATGGTTGGTCCTGAGTTGTCCTGTGCTTTGTTTAAATGGTAGGTTCCTGTAATTGCTCTCCTAAATAAGGGAAACGCTACTTGACACACTCTGTGCATTAGCTTGGATCCCTGGGGGCGGGGGGGGGGCGGCGGTGTGTGTGTGATTTAGCGTGGAAGCACCGCTATCGACATTAGTCACAGCAGCTCCGCGGGGAACGGGAGAAGGAGGAGGGGCAGAGCACCACAAGTACACACTCTGTGGCGCCGGGGACACAAACATTTATAGATTCCGGATTCAGAAGCAAAGCAAACCTTGTCCGTGTGGTCCCA
>JAOPJL010000001.1:6954264-6960612 GCA_027123545.1 Trisopterus esmarkii
GTTGTAATTAAGAGCTCAGGGCGGCTGAGGCCCTCCCATGGGAGCGCTGCCAGGCGTCCCTGCGTCATCCTCTGCTCCGCTGAGCTCCTCACACGCTGACAGGGATCAGATTGGTGTTGGGGTTTGTATTGCCCCGTGTGTGACAGCCTCTGAACCTACTGGACACACCGGGGGTCAGAATCACAAGGCTTTGATTCCCCCCGTGAGAACAGACCTGAAGGAACGCCATTTCGTCCAGGTGTAGCCATAGACCAAGTCTGTCAGTCAGTCAGTAAGTCAGTCAGTCAGTCAGGACAGCCCTCATTAACCCTGATTGGGATTTGAATATCTTCCCCCGGGAATCAAAGATACTTAAAAAGGTTTCTACCTCTGAACCTGCCGTAAGGCTGTTTCGTCATTCGAGCTACGATCTACCTGAGATTTATTTCATGGAGCTCTGTTTTTTTTTCTTCCAGACTTATTAATAATGCATTCTTGCGGTTATCCCACGAGCCCTCTCGCTCCACATTCTCCGTAGACGGGTCTGCACGGGGGGGGGGAGGGGAGGGGGGGGTCACATCCTGCCACGGCTCCGGACACTGAGCTGAAGTACAAACGTTTAGCTCTAGAAATAACACACTCAGCCGCGCCGCGCTGTTTTGCAGCGCCATGCACTCAGATTGCCCTGGCTCCTGGGTCCTCTGCCCTCCACAGGGGGCTGAACGCTCAGAGGCCCGCGCGAGGGCAGTCAGGGAAGATGAGACGCAGCACAATGGCCGCGATGCTTAAACACACTCGTTACTCACTTAGTTCCCCCAGCGTCGCTTTGAAGCGGACTTCAAAAACCCTGCCGTTATTTATTTCATGTGGACCGCCCTTGTGTTGTTCCGGAGTGCTACGGGCAAACCTAATTAGGTGTGGATTTGTTTGTTTTGGCCGACGCAGGCCCTTGAAGTCACGGAGAGATGAACACAAACTGCTTCTACTCGTATGACCTCACGATGTGTCTGCTGGCGGAAGTTGCTGTGTTTGTACATAGCCTCATTTCAGACGCTCTTTTTTTATGTATGTTTTATGTATGTTTAGTTTGCGTGGTGTTTGTTTGCATTCGGATCTCCAGGAGATAAGAAAAGCGCCGGCAAAGTCAAACGGCGAGCGCCCGGCTCATGTTGAATAATGAGGGACACGCTGGGGGGGGGTATTGATCTGCTGTGTGTCTGCAGAGCGGGGGGGCAGGACTCCTGGAGGTCCGTACAAAGGGCTTCCTTCAGGGGGAGAGGTGTGTTCGGCCACCGCCATGCTCCCCTGAGTTTACAGACGAGCCGCGGCAGATGGAGCCGTGCATGGGGAGGGATGAAACCTTTTTGCTGAAGTATGTACAGGCCTTGTGCTCCAGGCCTTGTGCTCCAGGCCTTGTGCTCCAGGCCTTGTGCTCCAGGCCTTGTGCTCCAGGCCTTGTGCTTCTCTAATAGAGTCACAGCGGAGGAGAGGGACATCTATTATTGCTTATTTTTTTGTCTCCTTACAAACCAGGTAGACGTACACAAGAGTATGTCCTGCATATTCAAGCTTTGTTTTTTCCTTTTTTTAGAAAATCCACTCTTATTGATTCGGCATCAGGAAGCCTTCTTATCAAAACATAGCAGAGTCCTGGTGGCTCAGGGGAGAATGCGGTTGGATTATTTATGTTCCTGCGCTGCCGCCGGGCCTCAGGGCAGGGTTCGGCCTCTCAGACCTGTAATGTCCTGTGATCAGAAAGTGAGTGCTCACGAAACCCAAGGGCTTCGTGTCCTGCTCTGTCTCAAATGGAGTGACCTATTCTGAATATTCTCTTGTGTCCGTCTATTTACAGGAAACAAGATGGGGGTGAGCCCCAAATATCTGCAACTCTAGAGCCTCAGCTGTTCCAGCCTGCGCCCCCGTTCTCCACTTCAACATCCCCAAAGGTAGGTAGGCAGAGAGGGGCTTTGACCCCCGCGCCCTCCGACCTTCTCTGATAGCCCCCGCGTTTGACCTTTCATGAGGCGGCCTTTGTTGGGTTCTTGTCTTCCAAGCTATCTCTGAGCCCAATCTCTATTCCTGTGTCAACAAATTGCCCCTCTGTTCAAGGGCTCAGGCTGAATTAACTGGAAACCCTCCTCTGATCATCCATTGTCTTATGTACATAATTGATGGGCGCCCTGTTGAATAATGGGATCACCATGTTGATGGATTTAATTTAAGGTGATCCTTTTGTCTCAGTCACAACAAGGCCAACCGCATCAAATTGAACACACGTAAAAGGTAAATAAAGGCAGCTGTATACAGTGTTGTTTTTAGAAGGATTAGAAATGTCAGACCATGTTTTTACCAACCAAATATGATTTATTAGCAGTAGCTATTAGCTCTCACAATGATTAGTCGACATTTTCATTTGTAAAACCTACCTGACTGCACATCTCATTCTACACTATAATTTATTCCCTCCATTACCAGAGCAGCATGCTAGGCAGGCAGGCTAGGTTAATTTAAAGGGATGGCACAGGAGACAATTTGCAGACTTCCAGAATTAAACCATTTATGGAACAATGCTGACGTTGTGATGTCTCACAGACTGACAACAGAGTTGGAACACACGCCATGAAGAAGTAATCCAGATTGCGCCTGATCTTGAACCCTTCTGATCCAACTGAACATACAAATATACAGAAAGGGCCGGAATGGAGACTTATGAAAGGAGAAAGCTCATTCAACAGACCCTCTTAGACTTCTACAGTAGCTGTCATAGGCATTTAGCCCCAAAAAAAGATTATTCTCGTGAAGAAGATATATTCAGGCTTGCGTTTTGGCAGGCTTATAAACTAAAACCAGTGCCTGAATTATCTTGCCTGCATATTCCTGGGATGGCTTTGAAATCCGAGAGAGCTAGACTCAGTGACGATTACGTGGATACGATCTGGTCGATGTCAGAGTGGTTTTAATTTAGAGTCCCCTCCTCACATATTGGAGAGGCTTTAGTCTCTGTGCTCTGCCTGCACCATGAGGACAGAGGACAGTTGGAGACTGAACCTGGAAACTGGCTTGTGTAACGCACCCCCCCCTCCTAATCCCTGTGGGGAGGGACACAGAGATGCACTTGTATGAAGTGCTTGTTTGTTTAGTTTGTGCTCTCATGCATGCATGTGCATGCATGTGCATGTGTGTGTGTGTGTGTGTGTGTGTGTGTGTGTGTGTTTAAGTCAGGTGAGGGGAGGATGTTTTTCTTGTGTATTTGCATTGACACCGGGTGTAAATCTGATTTTAGGCTATGCCTCTGCGGACAGAGCACTATCGTGAGTGAAAGCAGCCATTAAATAGATTAGCTGATTTGAGATTCTGCGTTGCCAGCAATCTCTTGCCAACGTATTCAATGTACTTGTTGTATTTTTTGTGTTTTTAATAAAAAATCAAATAGTAAATTAGTTGGATAACAAAGGTTAGTTTTAATTTATTTGGTAGTGGTATTTTTCAAAGGATAAGG
The DNA here is from genome assembly GCA_027123545.1 of Trisopterus esmarkii. Classification (NCBI taxonomy): domain Eukaryota; kingdom Metazoa; phylum Chordata; class Actinopteri; order Gadiformes; family Gadidae; genus Trisopterus; species Trisopterus esmarkii. The sequence continues at coordinate 6,957,743 of JAOPJL010000001.1, forward strand.
GCTAACCATAACCCAAAATAGAAAATTGGCACCTTGATGATTCACCTAATATTGGGTTGCCCCTCTTTTTTTGATAATTACAAAGTAGCAATCAAGCAACCAAATGGTGAATGCCAGTTTTCTTAATTTATAATTATGTCCAAATTCTGAATTAATTAATTGGTTGTCGATTATACACACACACATCCACACAAAAAAAACACACAGACATACATGCACACACGCATATACGTTTGGCTGTATTTTTTGGTGTTTGGGTCTTTTTTACATTCAAAACTAAAACATTATTGTCTCAGTTTTGTCTCTGTATCTGATATTGGTGGGCCAAAAGCATTGCTGTTTTACTGTGGATATGGCAAGAGTCTTTATTGGTTAGTTCCGCTGGTCTGGATACGTCACCCCTTGTATTCTTGGTCGTGGTGTTATCCAATTGCGTGTAGTGATATTTTCAAATGCATGCTTGGGGCCTCCCCTCGAGTTGGATCATTTTCATTACTCGTTGCCAGACCCTACAGCTTTATAGATGTGGGACTGGATTTCCAGGCTATCAAATTATAGCTTTTCGACCCAAAATATCAAAACAATCGACGGACAGTGTGGGTTGACCTTTGACCTTTTAATGGAAAATGGTGGTTCTTGAATGTCATTGTGTTAGGATCCTGTGGATGAATAATTATATAGGAGGCTATATGGCAGAGGAATATTAACATTAAGGTTTGCTCACGCCCCAGATTCATTGTTGAAAATAATCTATGTCCAGATCATGTCCAGCTCACTCACATTTGTGAGCTCTTGACATCTATTATAAACCCAAGTATTTCGCAACTCCCATAGCTGTATCTTTGTTTTGTCCATCCTAAGTAAGTGACGACAGACTAGGTAGCAAAAGCAGCTCTGCACAGAATTTATAATGATCACACCTCAAACACAGCCACCATTTTCACCATGTTAACACAAGTCTTTCTACCGTAGAAGTTACTATATAAATAGTTCTACACAATACCTTATACACATCCTCGAAAAAAAACAACCATTTGCCAATAAAAGGGTCAATCGTCAACCCAAATTGACTTTTAGTTCGATATTTGGGGTCAGAAAAGCTATACTGCCACCTTGTGTCACATTAAAGCGACGTGGAAGTACACAGGCCGGCGGCTCTGCAAAGATCAGCATCATGTCTCCGGGTCCCGGTGAGGATCTGTGCAAAACGTTGGCTAGGCAGAGCTGGGAATTCAGCTTAAAGGTCCCATTACATGCCACCAGGTGTGGCGTGATTAGCCATTACAAGCCGTTTTGGAAATCTGCCCCTTATGAAATCACAAGGGGGCATGTTGACCTAATCACACCACCCCTTGTGGTATGTCATGGGACCTTTAACCGTCGTCCACCTGCTGAAACCCTCTCACGGTTCAGGCCCAGACAACAGGACAGAGCAGGGGGATCTCGTGGGATGAAAGAATACATCATAAATTGTCCTGATACAAAACACGACGCTGCTCTTCTTCGGAACTCGAACGGGAAGTTTTGCAATATTTGCTGACCTGTAGTTTGGATGCAACTAGGCACGCAGACACATATGCCCTGTACAAATACAAATACACACGCACACACACGCACACACACACACACACACACACACACACACACACACGCATACACACACACGCACACACAGGCGCACACAAATGCCCACACACAGGCGATGGGAGGGAGTGAGAGAGAGCGAGAGATCTGTAGATCTTGACCAAACACGGTCCAGACACCAGGCAATAAAACTCATGAGAGCTGTCTTTACCTTTGGATTATCAATCCTGGCGCAGTGACTATGATAGCATACACCACGTGTGTCAATTTAATTGACGTGAAGGTTGAACGGTTATTGGAAGCGAGACAACGATCAAATACAGTGTGACTACTTCCATTTGCAGAGAAGAGCTATTTGAGCAAAAAAAGAAAGACAATGTGTGAAAGTCATCCTAGACAACCCGGTTCTCCGTTAGTGAGAGCGGACGACTGGAGCACGGTCAGCCACTGTGTAAGTAGCATTACTTAGACAGGCTGGGTGAAAGTCTGGTTTTGGACATTTGTAGCTGCTGGACCGAGATAAGGGTGCATTTCGGATACAAATCCTATTATAACTTCTGATTTAGTCTTGTAAAGTTATATCAAGTTGTTTGACATTGTTAGCTCACTATTATTCTCTTTCCAGTTACATAGCTCCATGTTTTTACTCTTCCGTGTAAAATTGCATTTTACACGGCAAAACGTGACCCCTGGGCTGCTTTGGAAGGGTTCAAAGGGCATGCAGCTTTGGTGGGTCTGGGGGTCTTCTGTTCTCTATAGGCTGGCCCCACAGTACACTACATGTACTGTACACTAGCGCCACAATGTTGTTTACCTTCGGGGTTAGTAGCCTGCTGTTTGCATATGGTGGTGCACAAACTGTACCTAGCTAAGACAATATTCCCTGGTACACATGCAGTCGGGCCATAGCTAGAAATGGGTGTGGGGTAGATTTGTTCCCATGGACAAAAAAAGAACAACAGCCTTTTGTATTTGAGTCTATAGGCCAGTCTGAAAGCCAATGCGAAGATGAATGATGAAGTAGCGTGGTTCTAGCATGGATAACGTTTGTGGTTCTGCGTAAAGAATCAGATGACAGTGTTTGTATTCATAATCCTCGATGGCCTTTAGCGACGTGATTGTGTGACAGGTTGAATAGGTGACGGTGTTCATGCTGAAGTTATGCCAGCGTGAGCCTCCACATCAGGGGGGGGGGGGGGGGGGGGGGGCCCGCGGGGGGGGGGGGGGGCGGGGGGCGGGGGGGGGGGGGGGGGGGGGGGGGGGGGGGGGGGGGGGGGGCGGGCGCG
>JAOPJL010000001.1:7025480-7038586 GCA_027123545.1 Trisopterus esmarkii
CTAGTTCAAGTTACCCAGGGGTGCACATCGCGAGGGGGTGCTTTTCACGCCAAGGGTGCATAATACGGCACAACACCGGTACTATTTGGGTACTAATGGTTCCTGTTGTTTAGTTCCTGGAACTACTCGGTGCGAAAGCGGCTATTGACATGTGGCAATGTGGGATGACCGAACAATGGCCTGATTGGTCAGAAACGAGCAGGGAGCGGTGTATTATATATAACTCATTTGCCGATCAAGACTCAGGTTCGGTCAACTCGCAACAGCGTATTACACCCAGATGACGGATGGCTATGCCATTTCTTACTAATTCAAATAATAACTCTTAAATCTTTCGGATAGTAGCCTACCTTTTACCTTCGCATTTAGAAATAAAAATCGACTAGACACGGCAACAAAGTAATCGCGAAGAAGGTAACTTGAGTCGCATTTAGCAATCGAATACCCGTGTCCTACTCGCAGTTGAGGTATTTGATAATTGCTGCAGGTTGTTGTGCAATGTTTCATGCTGCATCCATCCATCAAATGTAGCAGTCTTTTTTTTTTTTTTTTTAGTAACAGGTGAACCGAGCCTGTTACGAAAACAGCCTGTCTGCAGTTCCTTTTCCATGTTAAGATTAACAGTCGTAGAGACTAACAGAGATTAAAGTAGGGCGACAAGAAAACTTTAACACACCATCTATGTTGACGCTTGACTATTTTTGTTAAACTCCTCATGAATGATTGAAAATGAAAACACATTTTCAGACCAGTGTAAAGTCCCCCCCCCCAGGCAACTCATCTCATTTGTGGGGAGCATTAGGACGCGCCCTTAAGAGGCTGATATAAATAACAACAGCGCACTGCTGAAACCATAAGCCGGGGACTTTTACATTTGTGCATGTGCTTTTTAAATTGATTTTGAAGCTCACTTCTACTACAGAAATTAGATCAGGAGAACGCCCGACGCTTCATTTATTGGAAACTTCCCAATACGATTAACGATTTATATATTTTGATTTTGAATCTTTCCCGTTCTTTAATTTATTTATAATTCACTTTTTTTTAACGGAGCACCTTTCTTTGGGAAATTAATTTGCTACCTGTACTTTTTGCCTGGGTTCAAAATACCGAAGGAGCATAAGGAAAGAAAAAGAATGCTGTTCGCAGTGATCGGCGTCCTGCTGACCCAGTGCTTCTGGAGTCATGCTGAAAAAACGGAGGGCTGCGAAGAATGGGTGCCCCTCCAGCAGACCAATGACGTCGTTTGCTGTAAGAGATGTATCGAGGGTAAGTTACGTTTAGGTTTCATAGAATAAGCTCCAGTGAGATCCGCGGGCAAAGCAGTTTCTTAAAACTAAACAAAGGAAGAAGAATGTATTCGTGGGGTAGCCTGTTTCATCGGCTCTCCCCTTTATCAACAATCATTTTCCGTTTTCATTCTACCACAACAAATATTTCCCGGAATGAACTGGGATGCAGACTTCTACTGCTAAAGGCCTTCCTCTAATTACATGGAAGGGGAACTGAGGATGTTACTGTTATATTTGATTCAGTTATCGCTGATGGCAAGCATGCTGTTATCAATCCACTCGTTGTTTCTGTTTCATATTTCGGTCTGTTATAACTTTCTCATCCTCTCATCCCCATCCTACACCGGGGGCCCGACCATCTCCTTCTCTCTGCTCCCCTTGGCACCCCGAGAACAGGTTATCGGATCGTCGAGCCCTGCGGCCCGTTTCAGCACGACCTCTGTGTCCCCTGTGAGAACGGCACATTCACCTTGGACCCTTCACAGAAAGAATGCACCAAGTGTAGGCAGTGTGGCGGTAAGAGACTCTAGATTCCTTTCTGATCACATAACCCTTTCTGCCCATGTTGTGCAAAGGACTTAAACTATACTTAAACATTTACAATGAAAGAAATCATGAAACCGCTGAATAAAGTTTAAGACTTCTATTTAGAAGTTTCACAAAGTAATGCATACCACCTCTTCTTTCGCTATTACTTTGTTAAACCATATGTAGCCTACAGTTTCCTGAGCTCTTTTTTCACGTGATGAGTGTTTCCACAACACCCACCACAATCAAGACCCCACGTACAGTATGCAAACCTGTGAACCCACCTGTCTCCCCCTCGTTGAACGCTGAAGGTGTTCAACACAGGGTGGCGGAGTGCACCAGAACACAAAACACCAAGTGTGGCTGCAAGGACCCTCTGCTGTGTGAGGACAAGCACTGCAGCAGATGCGTCCATCAGTGTGGGAGAGGCCGGGAACCCCAAGGAGGTCAGTACCAGCCAGAAATAGGCACAGTCTCTGTAGGATCAGACAGCCTTTCTTGCATGCATTCATTCACTAGTTCTTGATGTAAAGCTCATACATCGGTGTATGAACCACAGGCATAGTTTTGCTTTATGGGTTAATAGAGGTCCTGTCTTGGTGATTTAGTCCCTCTGAAACGAGTGACTGATGTAAAGGTTGTTTCCTCTGTCCAGGCTCCTGCAGGGACTGTCCAGCTGGGACCTTTAACAACCAGAATAACCAAAAGTGTAAACCCTGGCGACGCATGTACGATTCAGCCCTGGTTCTGTTTCATTTCTGCTCTCCCTAGGCATTGACAGGCCACCACTCACCTTAGGGTTTGTGTTTTGCTTCTATTTCAGAGCGTGCACCCATCCAAATGAGTACATGATCAGGGGTGATGCGTTTACTGACAGCAGATGCGTTGCTAATGCAACAATCACCACAACAATGGCGACGACGACACAAAGACATATAGAGAGTAAAAGTATGTTTTTGTCTTATTTCTTGCCCTAGCTCTGGTGATGTTGCCCTGTGTTTCTCATGTTCACGGTCATACTGAAATGCCATGCAGTTCATTTACTTGAACATTGGTTTAATTTTTCTTCTTCCAGAAGCAGAAGAAGACACAATGCTGCCCTGGTGGTTAATCATAGCGGTCAGCTGCGTGGTTCTACTCGTTCCTCTCATACTGATGACCAAAGTGATCACCAAATTAAAACCAAAGAAGGGTCAAACACCGGCCAGAAAGCCGCCTTTAATCACAACGCCGACTGGTGAGTCATTGGTTCCTGGAGTCACGTGCATGGTGTGAGCTGGAGGGAAACGTTTTGCATATGAAAACCCCTCAGAAACCTGCTTTGCAAATGTCATATACGTAAAAATATACATATTATTATTATAATATATTATTAACAACAACAATAATAATATCTAATAGAATATTAAGAATAATTATTTATGTTTACATATATACTGTGTATATATATATATATATATATATATATATACATTTATCTAAATAATATATATATAATATGTATATTATTCAACACATTCAAATGAAACTCTACCCACTGTGCCAGATGAGCCAAGGACCCTCATGGCCATCGAGTGCAGCTTCCACGAGCCCGAGCAGGTGAGCAGCTCCGAGTCCCTGGCCACCGAGGACTCAGAGGGCTCCACACAGAAGCTCATTGTGTGAATGGACCCATATGTGACGCCAAGGAATTGTTGTGTCAAGAAGCGGATCCCTGGAGCAGCTGTTGGCCGTCCGTTCACACAGCCCGTGCTGTTGGAGGAGCCTCGCCTACTACTGTGTTATTCGGGTTGTGGCAATCCTTTGTTAAACTGGGTTATAGATGAACAGATTCACAAGAACTCTGCTTGGCTGGACTAAGTGTATACAATTGTGTCTGTAATATAGCCCAGCAGTCTTTAAATAACTCTTGGTTTACCTCATTCAGTTTTTTGGTCATGGCTTCGCTGTAAGTATAGATGCTTTTAATTTAGGCCTACATCCTTCAGCGTAGGGACATTCTGGATGGGGAATAAGGTTACTGAAGCTCATTGTGTTTCCATCTGCTTGTAAGGTTAACATGGATTATGTTACGGATTATTAATACCTGTTGGACCTTTTTGTGTTATTAGCAATTGTAAAGAAGTTATTGTAATAAATAGGATGGAATCTCCTTTTTTAAGTACATGATACAATTTCTATCAGTTACAAAACTGCACTTCGAAACGTTAAATATACATTTTGTAAATGTTACAGCGGATGAGATGACATGCAACGTTAAAACATTTGTAGGGGAATATTGAATGAACAATGTGGTGGTTTCCTGGCTGGTGCCAGTGTGGGCATTGTGTTGTGAAGGTCATCATGGCCTGCTGTTGATGAATAAAGAGGACTTGAAGCGTGTCCAAAACACTTCTACATACTGTGCCTTGAAGGGTTATGACTCATTCTCTGACAGTAAATACCAACCTTTGACACACCTACTAGATAATGGTTTCATGGTATTGTTGGAAGTTAGTGGTATCGTTTTGAAGAAAGGTGGGGTCCAGTCAACAGTTAAAATTACTTGAAATACTTGAGTAGTTGGTCTTTCCCAGACATGTGTCAGCATTGCCGTGTCACCCATTCTTGAAATGGTACTTTTCTTCATGGTTTGTTTATTCTGCCTCTTCCGCCTTCTTGGAATTTCCTGTTTGTTTCTCAGTCGGTGTAGCCTAAATTAAACCATTCAATTGCGACAAATGTGTTTTTTTCCAACGGTTTAGAATATAACAACCAACTTTACAGTAAACTGGGTATCGTAAAAGCTTAGAATCAAACAGCAACATAAAACCCTCCCCAAAAATACACCAGTTGTTTTGCTCATATACATTTATAAAGTCGACGTGATCAATGTAATCAACATATCGTCTTGTAGTTGTGAAAATAAGTTTTCTGTATCTACATAGGCAGGTGGACGTTTATACGACAACATAGTTGTTGCTACTGAAATATACTGTAATTTGAGATAAAAATAAATTACAATAAACAGCCATTTGTAGTAATCTGCAAGGCAACAATGCTCATATTCAGCTGTAAACGCTGGGCTGGCCCCTGGTAGGTGAGGTTGAGACATGACATAATAGTGACAGCATACCAGCAGTTGTAAATCACTCATACCAACGCCTAGAGAAATAGTACTTAAACACCTTAGATACATACATTATATCTCCCATGCAATAAAGAAACATTATAAAATACTTAAAAAAACTAAAATAGATACACAAGTTAAATAAAGTCCCTCATCAACCCAGAAGAACAAAGAGGCTGAGGCTCTTCAGTTTAGCAGAGACGCGTGGCTACAGCGCTGCCAAGACAGTCCGTTCAACAGAAGAGGAACGTTTGAACAAACAGTTGGATTTCCCTTCAGATGCTCTCCATTTGAGGCCTTAATTGTGTGAGTGAGCCGTGACCGCAAAAAAAAAAAAAAGTATAAAAGACAACTTGGTTGGATTATTTCAGACACACTTCCCCCACTTCATGCCCCTTAGTCTAGCTGAGCTGCTGCTTCTGTGTCTGACGTCCCTGAAAAGGCTTCATTCTGGTCGTGTTCTTGCTGTGGTGACCTGGTAGACCGGGGTCTTGGCTTACTGCTGCTTGCAGTTCTCTTTCTTCTCTTTGGGTTTGGTGCGTCCAGACTTGTCCGGCTGGCGCTTGGTGGGCGGGATGAAGGTGGGCTCCTCCAACACGCTGCTTGGGCCCGAGGGGGGGGCGGGAACGGATGGACAGGACGGGCCTGTGGAAGGAGAGGGGAGGCGGGGCTGGTTAGTGTGGTTTCCCAGACTCCAGGAGGATGTTTGTCTGGTTGATTCCCAAAGGACCCATCATCCTTCTAAGGAACCTCAGTAACTCCCTTATACAAGCAAATCGTTGTTATCTTAGTTCGGTTAAGATCTCAGGAGCCAGTTCATCTTTATACTATGTGTTTTACAAGGTCCTGGTTGACAGTTATATTTCAATAAAAAGCTATGAAGGTTTCTATATTCAAAGAGTTTTGGTGATAGACTAGTGCCATGCGGCCAGTCAAGTCCTGCTCCCAATTTGGCAAATATGATCCTCGCAGAAATCTCAAACAACCGCACCAACTGCACCAAAAAGAGTAAACGGTTGAGTATAAGTGGAGTCACAGATGCTTCACCCGTCCACGGACACTAACTAATATTTCCATATCGTCGGCCACAGATTAACTGTGCCTCATTGGCTATATCCTAGGCCAATCAAAGTGCTTTTTACATTCCATAACCACTATCTTCCTTAGTCATCTATTTGACTGGTATTTGATGCTAAATACAAGATGAACCTTAAAATATGACTTTCCAAATGATACTATGAGGCTAACGATATGTTTAACAGTGTATGGTTCAACTTCATTATTGCCAACTGTACCAAACTCAGTACCCATGGGCCCAGTTTTGAGCGTGTTGTCCCATGGCCCCGGGGCCCTGAAGGTGGGGTCCAGCTCCTCAGCAATGTTCCTGATCGCCTGGGTTTGCCTGTAACCAAAAACGAGGTCATTCACCCGCTATCTCTATGGTTGGACTACGATAAGACACACAGGGGAGGCTTGTGCTGTAGGTGGGAGTGAGTTACGTCGGGGTGGAGACGGGTATGGGTGGCTGGTTCACTGGGGAGTTTTCCTCTGTGGTTGAGGGCAGGTCCTCAGAGTCCCGCCTGGCCCTGCGGTCGCCCTGTGGATGACCCACTCTGATTACAACAACATTGAGCTGAGTCTATGCGCTGACTTGTTTTTGTAATGGTTAGCCATGGCAGCAGTTACCATCATACTGGTACATCCACACACCGGGCACGTTCACACACACGCACACACACACACACACACACATGTACACACGCGCACACGCACACACACACACACACACACACACACCGGATGTGAATCTATGGAAAGTGTCTCACCAATTCACAAAGGTCTTGTTGATTACCTGGGTCTCCCTGGGAGCCGTCCTCTCCTGGTGACCGGTCATCTCTCTGGGCTCCCGCCACGACGCCGGGCCGTCCAGCTCGCCAGACCGCCTCCTCGACTTTATCTCTTGTTTTTGTATAAATCGAGCGATTTCCTGTCATTGAAAGAGTACATAGGAACAGACGATGTTACAACAGGGGGACATCATGGAGCAACAAATCAGGATTATTGCAGGTTGTTGTGATGAGCCTGGACACATGGGGCCGGGAGGGTCAAAGGTGCTGGGCCTACCTCATCCTGGGCCACCTGGGCCACTCTGAAGTCCCCCTCGTGGTAGGAGTTGCGAGCGGTCTGGAGGAACACACAGCAGAGGTCACGGTTACTCACTGGTTGAGCTTCATTTGAGCTTCATTGGCATCGTCTTTGTTTAGTCCGCCCCTCAAGTGTTCCTCTATCTCCATCTACAGCAGAGTTCCTCAAAGTGGGGGGCGCAGGGGTACTGAAGGGGTACTGCAGGTGGGAAACAGGGGTACTGAAGCGGTACTGCAGGTGGGGAACAGGGGTACTGAACGGGTACTGCAGGTGGGGAACAGGGGTACTGAACCGGTACTGCAGGTGGGGCGTAGGGGCACTGAAGGGAGATGGGATGGAAGGGATAATAGTCAGGGGGAAAGCTCAATGTACACTGTATAAAAACGAAGCACGTCAAACAACATGACATGTGTCGCACACATGACAGAAGTATTTTGACCGAAGGTGGGGCTTGACAAGACAACGAGGTGGACCCGGTGTGGGACACTGTGGGACCCGTTACCAATGCTGTCTAAAAAGATTATACGTCTTTCTCTCAAAAAATAAACATGAAGTGTTGCTTCACACTTCACGCCTCATGGTACATTGGGGGGGGAAAAAAAAGCGTTATAAATAGTATCAGTTATCGCTGCATTTCCTTATCTTGGTGATAGTTTCCGTCATATGAAACAAGTCTGCCTAGTTTGTGGCTTTCCAATGACGAGGTTTCCGCCTTGGGCAGAGTGTAGCAGTCAGCAAAGACGTAAAGAGATTAACCCACACACATGAGCGCAGTTTGATTGACATCAAACCCAGGCACGTGATGAGCCCACCCCTGCCTTTTTCACAGCCAGTTCAACTAGAGCCAATCAAAATGCAACATGACACTGTCTCCCCATGACGTGGGACAAGGGATAGAAATATAGTGCAGTCCCGCATAAAGCAGGACTCTCTCCTCAGCCACTGCATGTGAATTACACTTTTTACCGTTTGCATTTGAGATGGTCCGCGAAAAGTCTTGACACTAGACAATAATGTGGTTCAACTAAAGTAAAGTTAAACTCAAGTCAAGATTGGAACCACTGCCCTGGTAATAAAGAAGAGCTTGCTTTAGCCCACTTTACAATTAATGTTAGCAGTTCACGTATGGCCAAAGGGATCAGTCTTGAGAAGGACTTGAAGACGGTGAATCTTACACAGAGCACCCAAAAAAGGTAGAAGGCATGTTTTCCACATGGCTACGACCAGTTGTGAGTGTGCATTTATTGATACATGAAACGTTTTGGAGATTTCCGTTATTGAGGTGTTTTTTTTTTGTTAACTCAAAGTAGATAAGTAATAATTATTAATACATTTAACAGAGAGAAATAAGTATACGTCTATGAATGTCGTTTACCACCATGGAAGCAAATAAGAGACACATAGTTGTGTGCTGTGAAAATAGCCATAGGCTATACCGTGTCCTACAACAAATACACTGACCCTGTTGACAAAGGTACCCGATTGTGACTTGTTAAACTGAATTAATCATCGGTTGTCAAAAATAAACCGATGATGCGGTCAAAATGAATGCCGATTTTTTGGGTAAAGTAAAGTACCTACTGGCATCTTAAAAGAGTAACGGCCACAGCAGTCCACCTTCTTCACAATTAGACCTTTAACTATCTCTTGTGCTGCTTCCCTAGTGCTGTTTGAATACAGGCTGAGGGTTTCTGCGCTGACCCCCACCTCTCTGACGTCCCTGCCTCTCTGACCCCCCTACCTCTCTGACCCCCACCTCTCGGACGTCCCTGCCTCTCCTCACGCGGCGCTCCTCCTGCTCCTGCAGCCGGCGGGCCAGCTCCTCGTCCTGCAGCACCTGCTGCAGCGCCCCCAGGTCCAGACCGCCCTCCCTGGGCCGGGGCGGCGGCAGCGTGGAGCCTGGAGGAGGTCAGAGGTCAGAGGTCAGAGGTCAGAGGTCGTATCAGGGTGTCTGGGAGATGAATAGGCGCTGAAGGGGAGTACTGTGAAATGAATTAATGAAAAGGAACGAAGAAACAAAGACCAAGGCAAAAAAATCGAAACCCAAAGAGTGGAATATAAAGAATATTTCTAAAGATTCCCACAGGGGTACTGAAACACTTTGGTAAAAGGTGGTAGGCAGTTCCCAAGGATTGGGGTCACACAGAAGGTCAGAGGACGCAGAGAAGACAGCCGTTGATTCCCTCTAGACAGGATGGGATTGGATAGAGGCGGATACTATCAGCTATGAAGACACAGGACACAGCCCAGGGAGAAGGGAGACCAGAGAGAGTTCATGGTTCTTGATTAGAAGGAATCACCCGGGAGAGGAGTCACCACCACCCAGAGACGGACCGGCTGCTAGAGAGTCCAGGGGTCCACGTGTGTGCCGATGATTTGAGGAAGATGGCCGAGAGGACCCAGAGAGGTGAGGGGTGGGGCTCAGAGACCCCCCCCCCCCCGAACCGCCTTGGCAGGGCAGGAACGGGACTGGGGGGGGCGGGGGGAGGGGGGTTACCTGCCGTCGTGGGCCTCCACCCTAGCCTGGGTAACACCCCACGGGTGCTCATGCTCTGGCTCCGCTGAGGAACTCTCAGACGGGGCCTTTCGTCCGCCCGCCTCGCCGCCTCCTCCCGGTTCACCTCCTCCTCCCGGTTCACCTCCTCTTCCTCCTCTCGCCGCCGCACCTCCTCTGCTCCTCTGCGCCGGTGCCAGCGCTCGCTAGTGCTGCGACTGACTCTGTGTCCGTGGGTGGAGCCCTCTCCGTCACGCCCCTGCTGCTCCTCCTCCTCCTCCTCCTCCTCCTCCTCCTCCTCCCTGCTGGGTCGGGGTTCGGCCCTCCACCACCTCCTGCTACCACCGCCCGCCTCCCTCTTGACCAGCTTTGGCTCTCTGCCGCCCTCTGGTGAGCGCTGCGCGCCGCCGCCATGCACGAGGGCCGGGCGGCCATCTTGGTCGCCTCTGGGGTCGCTGTCGCTCCACGTCCTGCCGGAGCCCCGCCTCCCCTCCTCGCGACCGCCGCCATGGTAACTGTGCCGGGTGGCGGAGGACCGTTCACAGGCCCTCTGATGTGGTGGGGGGTCCCCGTGGGAGGCCTCACTCCCATGATGCACCTCGCCGTGCCGGCTCTGAGGCCCCGTGGCGGGAGGTGGGGGTGGCGGGGGCGGGGGTTGGTGCAGGGCCCCGTGGACGCCGTGCCGCACGACCACGCCCCTTTCTCTGAGGACCTGCCCCAGCATCTCCCACACCCTGCTGTCGCTGCTGCTGTTGTTGCCGTCGTCATGGTGACCGCTCGGGAGCCCGCGACGCCGCTCGTCCTGAAAGCGCACGTGTCTGTCTTGGGGCGTCTCCCTGGGGGACCAGGTCCTCGCCGCGTCCGAGTCGCGCCGCCTGTCCGAGTCCCGCCGTCTGTCCGGCAGCCGGACCGACTGGCTGCGGCTGCACCTCTTTGACCGGCGCTCAGCCTCGCCGTCCCGGTCTCCGTGACGACCGCCGTTCTCCTCTCTGGGATGACGCTCCCACTCCCGATTCCTCGGCCGCCTGGCTTCTGGCGTGTCACGGTACACGAAGCCTTCCTTCTCCTCCTCCTCCTCCTCCTCCTCCTCCTCCTCCTCCTCTCTCACACTGCGGTCGTCCTGAAGGCTCCTGTACTTCCTGTGTGTCGGGGCCTCACGCGCAGAGACCCGGCGCCGACACGGGGCAGAGTCGGCCCTCCGGTGGGGCCGCCGGGGCCTGTCGTCTGACGCCTCATAGAAGACCACGTCAGAGACCTCTGAGTCGTCGTACAGACGCTGCCTCCGCTCGTCCGGCCTGGGGGGCCTGGCGCCCCCCCACTGTCCTTCGTGTGACCATGGAGTTGTGTCTGTAGGAGGGAAAACCCTCCTGGGACTCCCAGCCTCCCTGGGGTGTGACCGGGGAGGGGCAGAGGAACGCTGCCCCCTGGTGGCGGCCGGCGGCGGCTCTAGAGGAGAGGGGCGGCCATGCGAGTGCTGGCAGGGAGATGGTGGCCCAGCAGGGCTGCTGTCCTCGTCTTAAGTTAAGCCAAACATGCAAAGACAAAGGCAAGGGAAGGTGTGGGGGACAGTTAGTGGCAAGTGCAATGGACTCGGAGTCATTGAACTTTTCAATGACAGTAATAATGATTACTGGTGTTAGAAATTGAATTACACGAACACATGCTGTTAAATTGTAAGAAGTTTTAGCATACACATTGGCTGGATTAGAAGAGAAGAGACAGCATATTGCACGGATATTCTTTCATATTCATATTCCTTAACATGCTTACAAACGTGCTTTTAAAGTGAGGTAACTCCACTGTGAACCTACAGCAAAACTCGTGGTGTTGTAGGGTGAGGGTTAGTGGAAGAGGCAAGGCAGAGAGAGCACGGGTTCATCTCATGTCAGCAACAACTGGTGGTCACATGTCTTCCATGGAAATATTTAAAATGTAGTTGTGGTTAATACCCTCACATATCAGAGATTCATTCAGATTCATGTATTTCTTTTTGCCGCATCACAGAGCACAGCACTCCTTGCCATCTGCTAGTTCATGGCCCTTTGAAAAGTGCAACGGCAAACCAAACCAAAATAATATTAGATCTAATTCAGCCAGAAGGAACAATGTAATGTTGGAGATATTTAACAAGCCCCTTCTCAGGCTGCAAACCCTTTAAACTGAACAAACCAGAGAGAAACAACCAAGTGGAACAATGAGAGGTACAGTATGTCTCCTTACCATCGGTGGGCTCCTCCTGCCCTCTTCCTCGCGCCCTCTGCTCTTCCTCTTCCTCCTCCTGGATCCGCTTGGCGATTTCCTGTGGAGAGGAGGTGTCATGTCAGAGGTGGTGATGTCAGAGGTGGCTCGGCTGTCACATGGTGTCACAACACCATGTGACAGCCCTATGTGCCACACAAACCACATACCATTTGCAAAAATGTTAGGTAATAAGGGGGGATACATATTTATAAATACAATTACAGATTGTCATCGCTGACCTATTTAAAGTTTGTTCATAGAGAAATGGTATAACCAGCTAGACCGGTTCTCCTTAAGTGAGTCATGTCTTACTTACTCAAAAAACATTAGTGGTATAAAATGGGGCAAAGCCAATGCTATTTAGCGCCACAAGAGGGCAGTGTAATGATGTGTTGAATACTACTGCGCTCTTCCTAAAAGATAGTGAATACTACTGAATGATCAACAGTACATTTGTTGCAAAAACATTGGTATGAACCATTTTCAGTCAAATATAACATTTAAATAAATTGTAAAAACTATAAGAGATAAAAGGTGTGTCTTCCACCATGTTCTACTATGATTCATGTTTACAGCGTTCAGGGCATGCACAGCGCTGTCTTCACCTCAGACCAACTCAACAACGCTCCAACACACTAGCACCACAGCACCACACTTACAACTATAACATATATTCCACTATGCTAGAATCAATACAAGATCCATAAAAAAGTATTCGGCATACTCTAAATGCATGGCTGATATTTGAAGAAGAAGAAGACATTGATCTGGTGTTTCCCGACTGAACTGCTCAGATTTCTTTGCCAGGTTTCCGGATCTCTTATAACAAAATAAAGTATTTTTGGGCAACAGATCAGAGTTACTACATACATCAAGTTCCTTTCCCAGCACTGGATCCATTTATAACCCATTACACCATCTGTTCCATTTGTAATGTACATCATCTGTCTTTCTGCTCTCCTTTCTGTTTCTCCTCAATACCGTGAAGCGCCTTGGGATTTGTGAAAGGTGCTATAAATCAAATGGATTATCAATATTATTATTATTCTTGTAAGCAACGGCAACCGAACGCGGTCAGAATTGGAAGTGCGTTCAATACAACAAATTAGGTATTTTCAAGCTTCATTATAGAAATACATCAAAATATGCATTCCATATCTAATATTGAAAAAATACTATATAATGCAGTCCCCTCTGTTGGCCATTGAAGCACAACAAAAATGTTGTGTGTGTGTGTGTGTGTGTGTGTGTGTGTGTGTGTGTGTGTGTGTGTGTGTGTGTGTGTGTGTGTGTGTGT
>JAOPJL010000001.1:7299527-7310936 GCA_027123545.1 Trisopterus esmarkii
AATGATCGAAGAAAGGCTTCTTTCGTCTGGATCCCTGCTGTTTCTCAAGACATTGGGATAGAACCATGAAATCTGGATGGCCACACTCGGACGTGCACGCACACACTCACGCATGCAGGCTCACACACACACACACACACACACACACAAACTTCAGTGAATATCTTTTTATTTGATGGTGGGGTTAGACACCGATGGTACAGATGGTCATCTCTGGTCAATACTTGACAGCTGAAAGACACGTCTTCCAATCGCTGCCTCAGTGGTCCTTTGTTTGCAGGCTCTGTGGATGATAACCTGTCCTTCCAGCCAGGGCCAGGTCTGGCAGGAGGCTGCTCTGTGATCTACTTGATCTGTTTTTTTGCAAAAAGGGGCCAGGTATTCAGTGCACTCACAGTGGAGAATTAATGAAAGGATGTTACAGATCAAACCAGAGGGCTCCTGGGCTTCTCGCTCTATTCAATCAATAGTCGTGGTAATACCAGCCAGCATTAAGAAGCAAATGAGACTCAGGTCACGGACATACAAATAAACAGAGACATCCACTTACAGCGCCACAGTCGTGGCAGCACTTAGAACACACAAAAGCTCACGCACGCGCGCACACACAGAGCCCAACTAACACACACACACACACACACACACACGCACACACACACACACACACACACACACAGCCTATCTGAGAAAGGTCTCAGCAGCACCAATGTTGGTTATGTGTAATAAACCCAGACAGGGACTTACACATTACTGTATGTATTCCATATGAGTGTTTGCTGAGTTTATGCATGTCAGCATGGAGGAGATCAATGCTTACTATGCATGTCTGGTGCAGTCTGACCCAATTTAGCACAAATATACGGTGTGAACTGAAGTTGCATCTGCGTCAATACATATGTGCCTTTAGTCTCCAGTATGGCTGCCGATGGTAATGGGAGCCCCCCCCCCCACAACACACAGTCACACCCTGACGCTATGAAAGCATTTTTCTTGGGTCTCTCAGCTGGTGGGGCCAATTAGTGTGAGATTTGGTGACAGAATTGTAGAGGCGCTTGGACAGTTCTTGTGTAATTATTGATCTAAGTTTACTTGCCTACTTGGCTACATGCGGGGAGCGGAAACACAGTATAAGGCTGTTGTCATAGAGAGGCTAATTAATAGTGACATAATCTGATACTATAGCTTTAAGTTGTAGAGGTTGTCTGATCCCCCCTGCTGGTCTGCAGGCTTACAGTACTGCGTGTTGTAGTGTAATTGCAAGGCTTTGGCTCTGTGTCACAATTAGAGCGGAAACTGGCCTTATTATATCCAGCGTTATAATCTTCAACTGGCCCTGTTTACCCCGAGCGCTATTTTGGTATCCTTCTTTGACACAGTGCCAATGTGTATAGAATACAGTTGCTAATCCCTACAACTGAAGGCCTTAATTGGGGTTCACTCATGGCCATTTGCTGGTGTACAGTATGGATTTCTACATGACGGATGTAATAATTTGTCTGAGCAAAACTGGACAGGATGGGCAATATCTACGAGAGGAGTTCAACCCTTAAACGCGGTCAGGATATCAAATTCCCTGAGGTGACTGGAGACACCGAACTGTGTGTCAGCAGGCATTTGTTAAGTGTCAGGGAGCGGTCGGCTCTTTTTTACTTACTGACAGTAGGTTCACATTTGGTTGGTCTGAGTGACAAGTCGGCCCTTGGTTTTATTATCTGGCAGGCCAGAGGAGGACACAGGTGGAACTCTGGAGCAAAGTCATTTGTAGTGCACCTTGAAAGAGGCTCCTTTGAGCGCCTTAATAGACCCCATGGTCACACAAAGCAGCGTGGTGGGAGAAGGCGCACAATGGCAGCTAAAATAGCATCCGACTTCACTCCCCAGATTCTCTGTGGCGCTATGAAGAAATGCTAACCAGCGCCTTTCCTGTGTCGACCTCTTCCTGGGATTACTTCTAACCAGTCGCTCTCTGAAAGTACCTCCACCGCGCTCCAGCCAGAAAGACACAATATTTATCAGAAGAACAGACGAGATGTGTGAGGGGAAAAAGAAGAGGGGGGAGAGGAGACAATTTAAGGGGTGTCTTTGATAAATCAGTGTATTTGAAGCGTGCCTCGTTTAGCTTCAACAGGACATGAGGAAAATAAGGCTGGGAAAGAGACTCACAATGGCGTGCCACATCAATACACGCTGCAGATACCTGGATGCCTCAAAACAGGAGGCTGTGGAACACCAGCCTGCGCTCCGCCCGCCTCCCTTTAAACCTCCCCCCTTTGATCCTCTCCGCTCTCTTCAATGTAAAGACTGTTACCACGCACCACAGAGAGTTCAATATCCTCCCCTCATCCACTGTGCTTCACTCACCCACCTCAAAATCCACTCTTCTCAATCCGCCGTCTCACTCCCAGGAAACTTTAGAAAGAGGGCAGAGAAACTTTTGCCAAGGCAGCAGATAGCAATCTTTACTTCTTCTGTTATGAGACTGAAGGTTGTGAGATGCCACAGTAGTAGCTCAGCCGTGTGGAGGAGCGGTCTTAGCAGCCGGCCTGATGCTTCTCTGCCATTTACCAGTAGATATTGATCCAGGCCGTTTCTCAAGGTCTGTCAATGTCAGAAGTTTGGCCAAAGCCAATTCACAGAGATGTAGATGCATTAGCCGAAGGCTAAAGTGGAGACACGGTTTGACTGAGACCCAGAGTATCCAAATGCTCCACATTAGCATATCTCCATGATGAACACAAATCTTTATTCTGGGTTCTTTCACACTCAAACATCTTCAGACAAACAATGTACTAGAGATCATCTTAAATTGTCCAAAACACTGTGCAAAGGGGCTAGGTAGCTGTAAAGTGTCCAAAGTTTTCGACCTACTTATGTCTACAAGTTAATTATGCAAATGAAGCCTGTCAACGACTAAACAAACAAATAGGACTTGTGGTACATATTTAATTTTTATGGATGACAGATTTTTTCTTTCTGCCCAAAAATGTGAAGTCAACTTCGTCAGAAGGACACCGCATGTACAACATGAACAATTACCATTTACCAAATGAGGACCATTTACATATACACAGTAATGGGTCACTCAATCTGCATGTATTTTGTCCTATGGTGAATCTTGCAGTATGTCATTTGAAGGCTGCATAACCTTTTTTCCACTTTTCTTTGTGTTTGTAAACTATGTTATGAGCCAGAGCCTCACAGAGGGCCGAGGTTGTTCATAGAAACAAGCATTGGACTCATCAAAATACAAAGGAGCCAAACCGAATCCTCTTCCTACTGTGAGAGCGCCTGGCAGTACAAGGCTTTTTAAAGGGTATAAAGGCCAGCTCCCTGGAGTTGGCAATCTGCAAAGCACATTTAGAACCCATACTTTTAAAAAAACCCATTTCACAGCATGTTTTATGCTGCCTTGTTACTGGTTTATTTAAACAAACAAGGACATTTTCACTTTCACCAAATGGAATAGTCCTTTGACTTGACTCTGTGAACTTTGCTCAACCCTTGTGCTTTGGAGGTTAGCGTTCAGAGTTTTTTCAGGGCTGGTATTTATTTCTCTGGAAATTAGCAAGCCATTTTGATAGTGACTTTTGCAGAGCCTGCCCGCGGTGGATAAGTCGGTTCCGCTGTGTGTTCCGCCGTGGAGCAGAGAGTTCCTGGCAGGGCGGCGTCTCAAAACTGCTAATATAAAGTAAAGACACAGCAGAGTGGTTTCACCAACCTCAGCCAACTGGAGGTGGGTGACAGTTAGGGCTCTCCCGTCCCGTGAGAACAGAAACTGTTAACACAGCAGTGGGTCCCGCATTTGCTGAGAGTGGCACTAGCAAAGGGGGAGGGGGCGGTGGTGAAAAGACTCACCTCTCTCTACCCTCGTCGTTCTCTCATCGGGCCGAAAAGCTTTCTCTTGTCTCTCGGTGCAATGTAATATACGTCAGGATCCCTGGAATTCAATTACCCTTCCCTTTTAGCCATGCCCCTAATCTTTGCCGTTCCAGTCATGTGCTCTGGGTGCCGGCCAACGTCACACTTTACCCAAGATCATTTCATTTCTAAACTTGCCAAGAGTACACAGTGAGGCTGTGGAATGTCCCTCTATTCAATCCACCATTTAGCCCAACCCTAATCACATTACATTTGAAGAAATGTTTTAATCAACTTTAGAAGTAAAGCATTGTACTCTTTAATGAGCATGCAGTTCAACAGAGAGCCTCCACGAGGCAAACCAGGTCCATTAAGCCCAACTGAATGTTCTGTTTAACATATTCCTCGTTTAAAGTGCAATGGATGGAAAATAAATAAATAAACACAATAAAAAACAATGTATACAATCCCCCCCCCCAATGAACCATTACCAGAACACGTCCCTTGTTGCATTTTGAAGTTCTATTTAATATAGAAGGACCTTCAAGCTAATTGGTCCAAAATAATGTAGGTTAGCAAAGACCTTTTACAACATGCCCTCAGAATCCACCAATAAATAAATGTATATCCAACCCAGCAGCATTATATTGCTGAACTTGCTATTTAAAAACATAGCTCTGAGATTGCATGTTGTACAAGAAGCACTCTGATCATAGGGGAACTCTATTATATGTCACAGTTCCTCTACAGCTCACGTTTCATGACATTGTACATCAACATCCAAGACTCTTCTCACCTTTGAAACCGACACACTGGCGTTTAAAGGTGGTTAAAAAGGAAAGGCTTGTACGTCGAGGTCATCCTCACTGGTAACAAACATGAGCATTTCTTTTTTTAATTATCAAGAGTTTACTCTTTTGCCCCACGCGTCAATCTGGTGGACCTCACCTGTGACAGAAATCTGACAGACTTGTCAGGGACTACACGGTGGCCCCATGCTATTAACTAGAGTCAACAGAGCAATGATCTGTGCCCAGTGCTCCTGTCTTCTGATAGGTGTGAATCTGCACCCCACCTTACCACCCGCCTGCCAAAGTTAATTTATCTGGGTGATAAGCAGGTGGACGAGGGAAGGAGAGGCCCTCAGACTGAGCTCCACTGTCAGCCCTGGCAGACTGAGTGACAATGCTAATAGCCCCGTCCCATTAACCTCAGCACACGCTTTGCCTTTATCTGCCACACAAAGACTGTTTGTTTGCTTGTTGGATGATAATATTTACCTGGCCCAAGACATGACAAATATATTTGTGAATTTTGAGAAGACGTGCTTATGGCGCAGCACGGGCCAATGATGAAAGGAGTCGCTGTGCCCTGTTGTGTGATAAAGGCCTTGAAACTTTAGAGGAATATTCTGTCCCTTTCATTTTCCCACATTATGATGAAAACTATCCACACTTTTCATTGTTGTACCAAGACTTCAGGCCTCCCGCCACAGCACAGTGTTCATCTACACGCCCGGGTCTGAGCTATGAGTGACACCAGTGCAATCAGGCTGTTTATCTTTAGGCCACAGCCTTATTATAAAGAAATGTTCCTTTTTCAAAGAGACAATACAGGCTTTGGGTTCTGCACTCAGGCCTCTGGTGCCGAGCGCTGGACTGAGAGATACGACTCTAATTGGAGAGTTACTGATCCTGCAAGGCGTTTGGGTGCCAGACTTTAGCATCAATGCTTCTCTTTGTATTCTGCTGAGCCATCACAAAAATGATATTGGGGGACAGCAGGTGATCTATAAAAGCTGTGTTTTAAAGCCTTGTTAATTACTATTTCAGGACACTAATGAACAATGAGGACAAGACCTTGTGCCTGTTCCAACCGTTTGTGGCCATCACCCTTCCTATATACCTTTCGTGTTTTGATCTTGGACATCACATCATCTGGCATGATATTTAATAGGGTGATAAGGATCCGCCGCTTGGAAGTAAGATATGTCCTTTAAACGGTTTCTTTCATGCATAATGAGGCAGATGCTGCACATAATATAGATTGGGCGCAGAACCACAATGTGTAGAGATTATCTCTTTTCGGAGTTAGCAGATGTTGTCCGGGTGTGGATGTGTGAAGCAGTAGACACAGATTTGTCATTGTATCCAAATAGGAGGGAATATTATTTTCGGTGTCTCCTTTCTCCATATTGTCTTGTGTGGTGAGCAGACGTCATATTCTGTATTTGGCTGGAGAGGGCTTAATGCGTGCAAAGCCTGCCAGCTCTCTCGCTCCATAAGAGATATGAGGAGAAGGAGATTAGCTCAGCTACCCATCCATGACCTTGATATTACGATGAAGACGGATAAGCGCTTTCTTCCCCCACCTGCCCAAAGCCTCTGAGAGGGTTTAAACAGCGAGCCAGACAGTCTGTGTTCATTCAAAACAAATGCCTTTTCCTCTGCGGGTTCAATTTCCTCACCTATCATATCGGGCCACCTCAATCAATTAATGATGCCATACAGCTAGCAACATAAAACAAACAGCTGTGTATTCTGGAGTAACAATTGTGTGTATGATGCACACATCATGTGATGTTATATCACGATAAAGGTATCAATTATATCCATCTTCGGAACATAACAAAGGGAGATTAAAACGTACTTCAGAAACTCAAGACTTCTTCAATCACAGGCAACCGTAAAAATGGCCAGATGAAGATTTCTTTCTAGATTAAAATCACATATGTTATCGTCTGCTATTAACCTTAAATGAATGCATCTGCAAAGAATATTTTTTGTTAAAACTGAAATGTAACTTATTTTTAAATAGATGACGAGGATGCTGGCATGGTAATTTTTTTCCCAATTATTATCCTACTTTAAAAAAAAAGTGCAATGCTTATACCTGCTTTCGGCTTTACCTGTAGGGGCAATTCAAGCCTCCCAATAAATATTCTCAGCATAAGGTACTGCAAATAACTAATAAGCATAAAGCTTCCTATTTCTTTTTCATTTTAGCTACCAAATTAATTTCTCAGCATGGAGCAGAACAGCTTAAGAGCCAGTGAACCCAAAACGTTATTTATTTTGCTGTAAACGTTGTAATATTTCTTATATGATCCTGAACATAGTAATCTATTCCATTATTATGCCTATTACTGAAACAAGAGTGTATTTGAAAGCGAACAGGTGTAAAATCCAATGTTTCTGCCAGACTCTTCAAAACACTACGTGAACGACCCAGGGAAAGGTCCTTTCATAACGCCGAGGTGCCTGCAAGTATACTCATCAACGTCACGGCGAAGGGTAGATGGTGACGAGGGGTCTGGAGCTGCTTGGGCAGGGGTTGACCGAGAGAGTGTTAAGCTTCTCAAACACATAGTATAAAGTCACGCTGTTGCTGATTGCGGGTGTGTGGAGTTTGTCCTGGAAAGCCAATGATTGGATGATCCCGTCCGAGCAAGGGAAAGGCTTCCTGGACAACTCTAGTATAGCGCTAAGGTGTGTGTGGAGCACCGTCCCAGCAGTGGTTTATTTCCCGAGTGAGTGTTAGGCTTCTCAGTATCACGCTAGGGTGTATGGGGCATTTCATATACACACCGCTCATTCACATTGAAGCTAGTACAGAAAAAACACGAAAAAACAAGTGGTCACACGCCCCCCTCTGTCCTAGACATATCTCACAGATTTTCTTAATTCTCATAGGGTTCAAACTCCAGCGTAAACAGTGGGTTCACTGGCTCTCTAAACTAAAATAATGTTGTTATGAAACTAATAAATAATTGAAAGGTTCTGCCACACCGCTGCACCAGTGTGGAACCATGGGTCATGTTGGGCCTCTTGGGCTCTCCCTCCTGGAGTCCACGCCAAGCGGTGCTCTCATTACAGAGTCCCCCTAGATGCACCTGCAGTGGCCCTCTGCGGGCTGTCACCGCAGAGCTGCTGGAGGTACACATGTGCTTCTTTCACTGGAATATGTTTCAGGTTTTAAAAAGGCAAAAAATGGCATAACAATCGTTTATATCTTTTTTTAACTGTCTCCCTCATATTTGCCCATTGGCATGAACAGATTTGCATGCTGCGCCTGATCTGCCCAGTAACTGTTCCAGAGCCAGGCAGTTCTGTAAATGTCGTTTTTTGCAACCAAAACAGTAGATAGCAATTAGACTCAGACTTTGGTTACGTGCTGTAAAATCAGCATGACACCGAATACCAGATTTATGTGTACAAAAGATGACCACAAATTATTCATTTGCATGTCTATAAATTAAATATCAATTTCATTGTATTTTTTACAAAACACAACTTTGAAATTTGAATATTATTTTCTTTGTAACGTCTGTGTGTTTTTTTTCCAAGCATGGAGTCCTTAGTGGCCGGTATATAGAGATCTATATAGGTGAAGGCGGTTTGAAGGAGGCTAAAAGTGCAGTGGTAGCAGTTGCTTAAGTGCACAATAGATGTGAGTGGAGCCCTTTAAATACACCACTCATTTGCAGCTGAGATTGATGGAACATTCAGCTGTCCGCCGATACGGTGATGCCGAGTAGTGCTTGTGCGTGTGACATAGTATTGGGCGCACGTAGGATGTGCCTAGTAGTACTTGACTGTTATAGATACTTGGCTATGATAGCCTCCGCCACTGCTGCTGCTGTTAATGTTTATGTAAGCGCAAATCTGTAACTCTGACCTGTCGGTATTCTGAGCAGCTGCATCACAATCTACTGCCTGAACCCCAATGCACTGCTCATTTCAGCCCATTCCAATCATGATGTGTGTTGTGGTACGGAGCTCTCCTTAAATAATACCTGATACGTTGATTTGAGCAAGATGAGGCTACGTTCGCCACTTAATGAAGAGCCTTTGAATTAGCTGAATGAAAGTAATTAGCCGATATTAAGAGCCTTAATTACTTTGCCTGAGTTAAAAGTTACTTTGGGTAACTTGGCACCTCACTTAATCTTGATCTTAGTTTGGCTACAATTGCCATGTGAATTGCTTCCATTCTCAAACTCTTTCTATGGGTGAAATGTGGCACTGAAAACACACTGTTGGATACACTTTTGACCTTTTGACCCATTCCCAAGTTTTTAATAGTAAGGCAGGGTGTAACGACAGTGTCCACTTGCACGATGGTGCTTTCTTGTAATAGGTTTAATATGGAAACCTGCCCCACTGCATTAGCTGAACGTTATTACTTCCCTCCACGGTGCTATCCAACACATGAGACTTCATCAGGTCCAGCTAAAGGAAAGAGGCTCCCACCCTCTCATCTCATGTAAAGGCTCGGTAAAGATAATCTATTACCCATTACTAAAAGCAATTAGAAGTAAATACAAATACCCCCAAAAAGTCACCGCAAGTTCAAAGAGACAGACTTTCTCAATGTAAGACAAGGCTTCAACACATAAATGTGGCCGAGTAAAATAGGTTAAGGGAGGAAGGCGCTGTGCATCTGATGAGGCCGATTTCCTTAAGCCAGTGGATTTGGCTAATAAAGCTGAAAATGCCCTTTGACCAATGAGTGAACCGATCAAATTTTCAGAAAAAGACTGCAGCTCATCACAGCATGCAGAAAGGGATTTAAAGGGGGAAGACGTGCGAGGAAGTAAAAAGATAAAGGATCAGGAGAAAACGAGGGGGCAGGGGGGGGAGGAGAGGGGGATGTATTGCCGATGAGGAAAACAGAACAGCGTGATAAGACCAAGTTTTCGGATGTGATAGAGGCGTTGGTGTGCCAAAGTTAAGCGCTGATCCATGGCAAAACAGTTGCATGTGATCGCTAAAAATCTCGGGCTTACAGCATAAATACATAATAAACAAAAAATTAATGGGGGCGAGCGTCATGGCTGTCTTTGGGTTACCAATACACTGACTGGAACGGGGTGAAGGCATCCATATGGATGCTGCTGGGAGAGCACACTTGTTAACATATCTCCTTCACAGCTACTAGCAAAGTGTTACAGAGGTGGAATACATATGAGCCATGTTTAATAACAACAATAGGAGACTATTTCAGTGGGCATGGGAGCGCAGTTAAATGTGATTCACCAAAATTATTCCTAGCCAAGTATGATGTTGAAGCCCTATAGGGTCCATACCTAGGGGTAAGAATAGCATGTAGAGCTTCACTCACTGTAATGTTCACAAGCGCAATATGTGGGGACGCCCCTGCGTCACTGTTTTGCGCTTTCCCTTTTTCTTTCTTCATGTTCCTCCTGCATCACTCTCTTGTCTCTCAGGTGTTCCTGACTCGGTGGGGAGTGGAGCTACGATGAAGTCGCTGCTTAAGGTGTGGCCTGTGTTTCCGCAGGCCCTCTCACTACCGCTGGCCCTTCGTCTGGTTGTCACTTGCCCGAGCTGTTTTGGTTTGGTTAAATGGAGGGCTGTTAGGATAGGTTTTTCCATGTTTTTCACTTGTTAGTTAGGGGGTTCGGGAACTTGTAGGATAGGAGGAGGAAGCCCTGGCTTCGACGGCCCAAAGCGCGGCTGGCCCAGGCTTCCTCACCCCTTTTGCTTTGGTTAAGCAGTCCTCCAGCTGTTGGGGGTTAGGGGGGTATGTTTAATAAAGCATCATAATAATTTTAATGTTACTTCTGGTTCAGTTTATTGTTTCTGCCGTGTTACTGGCCGCTGAACCGCGAGTCATGTTGTAAAGGGTGGCCGTAATAGTGACGATACTAATCATTCTGTGTAGAAACACTGAAACAAAGCAGGCAGATAGTTATGAATAACCCCAATGATCCAATAAATGCAGGCTGCATATGTGTGTAGTTACCCTAGTCAAAGTAACACCCTTCTTTGAGCGTAATTGTAAGCAAAGTTGGAGGATCAACAAACAGGACTTTTAAATTAAAAGTACTTTCTTTTTTCCGTAATGCTATGGCTAGCAATTAAAAGGGCCATTTCCACTACTAGTGCCGCAGAAAACATGAAGAAGTCAAGGATGATGAATTAGTGTAATGATTCCGCGGCAATACAGTTCAGAGGAAGAGCTGGAGGAAATTGCTGTTCCTAAATGAAGGACCTAAAATTACCCCCCAAGATATAACTGAACTTTTGCCTTTTGCGTTTTGTGTAACAGTAATTAGTCAGTCAAATGTCTTGTTTCAAGCTCTTATCTGCCAACTCACTCCGGCTCCCTTTCACCTTGTCTTTGTCTCCCTATACTCGCTACGTCTGATCTCATGCTATAACAAGCACACTAGGCCCACTGGGACGCTCACGCTCCCCGCCACCTCCCAGCTCGTTCTCTACCTCTCTCTCTCTCTCTCTCTCTCTCTCTCTGTAGCCACCTCTACCTCGCTCTCTCTCTCTCCTTGCATCTACCTCTATGCCTCTCTGTCTCTATCTCTCTCTCTCTGTAGCCACCTCTACCTTGCTCGCTCTCTCTCCTTGCATCTACCTTTATCCCTCTCTTTCTCTCTTTGTAGCTATCTTTACCCCTCTCTCTGTCTCATCTCATCTCTCTCTCTCTCTCTCTCTCTCTGTATCTACCTCTCTCTCTCTCTCTCTCTCTCTCTCTCTCTCTCGCCTTGCATCTCCCTATATTCCTCTCTCGGTC
>JAOPJL010000001.1:7343298-7364210 GCA_027123545.1 Trisopterus esmarkii
TTGACGCGGGACCGGGGTTTTTTTTGCGCGGCCTCCCGCCGCCCAATCCCCCCCCCCCCCCCCACGCCTCCCCTCTCCTCCGCCATCAGCCCAGATGATATTGGCAGCCCTGCTCACTCACTGGAAAAGCCTTCACGTCAGCAGCAGCAGCACGCCAGCGGAGGATAGTAGGTGTCTGTGCAAACAGGTTGGGCCTTCTGGTTAGTAGGCCGAGGCAGGGAGAGCCCTCTGCAGTTCACTTCTCAGTACACTCGATTATGCGTCCCTTCGGTGACACATCGGCGACGCAATCTACATTCAGGAATGAGTTATTTTTTCATCAAACACCCCGACCACATCCAGTGGAAAACCGTGACATCTTCAATCGTCTCGTATTAACTTCAATCAATAATATACTTGTGGTAATTGGCTTATACAGTGTGATGCAATGTTTGGAAAGGATAACAAAGTGGCACAGAAGACGCGATGTCAATGGCTCGCCCTACATTTTGAATGTTAATTTAAAACGATTTGTTCTCGATGGGTTGTCTGGAATTATACACGACTAGAGACATATATCATCACACTGCAGAATGACAGCCTTCATGTGGATTTGAACTGGGTTGAGGTTTGCTATATGTATCAATAGTTACATCGTGAACCCGGGGGTAGGATTCAATGTTATCTCACAGTCTTACGTTTGATATAATGGAGTTTGAGATATTGAAGTTGAAACTTAATTGACGTCTTAGATAATAGGAAACCATCTGCTTTGCTATACAAGTATGAGTACTCTGGTAGAAATGTCATTTGAACAAAAGTAAAATAAAGTAATTTCACGTTTTAAGTATTACAATTCCTAAGAACTCTTTTATGCCTTTCTTCTGAACATAATTATGATCAAGTTAGAACATGTAAAGTCTGATCGTCAGAAGAAATTTAAATGTGGGTTTATTATTGGAGGCCGCAATAATTAATCTAAAACTCTCTTAAAATGTCTCCCCCCATAAACACTATTTTAATGTCCACACCAAATTGGGGTTTGAATACTCAAGGATATACAAAGATAAGGAGATAAATCTTTTGTTTCCCGAATCAGCCCATTAATAGCCAAAGATCATCCATGCGAGCAAGGAAGGATAAATAAATCAAATCAAGAATAAAAAAAAAGAACAACCCCAAGCAGATGTTTACATAAACATTATTTACGACTACATTATGCATAGATAGCTCAATGCTCACTCTGCTGACAGAATTATCTATTAGGTTTCCAGGTGGGATTTTTTATAACCGCAAGAAGCTATAAGCTGCTTTGATGAGCCAATCAAAACATCTCCTTTCATGTATGCTTTAGTAAAATAAAGATATGAGATAAGTTCAGCCTTGGTGCTTCCCTTCCCCTTGTCAGCCATGGGTATGGCAATCAGCTGTCATCAGCATCAATAACACTCCCACATTTTTATTCACAGCCAACATGGGGGAAAACAGAAGTAGACGGAAAGAATAATGTATAAATAAAAACTTCAGCTGGAAGACCAACTCCCGATTCAAGAATAAGATTGTTTTTTTTCTACAAAGCCACTTCAACATTGTACATCTACATGCTTTGAATCGTTTCTTGGATCTGAAAATCATCAGAGTATGGTCGACCGAATAAAAAACCTTTAGGGCTAACTATTAACTATACATTTATACCCCCTCAAAATAACTCAAACATCTCTCAACCCTTACAAAAGCAGAAAGATATTAAATTCAAATACTCTAATTTGTTCCTTATTTAATTATTTGATTTCTTTACATCAGACAGCCTTCAGGTATTCTGCTTGGCACCGTCTAAGCAGAGATCTATAGTTTGCTCTTCTAAATGAGCGCCATTTTCCTTCCCTCCGCAATGTTTTCCTCTCTAAACTCTCGTGTTGATTCAAGAGGTTAACACCGCGGGCTCAGAAGAAGAGCCGCCGAGTGAGCGATTGAGCACCACAAACGTAAATGTGGAATACAAAAAGAAATCTGTCTGATATAGGAACAGCTGTCATCCGACCGGGCTTCCTTATCTTCAAGCAGAAAAACTGTTTGTCTGACGGGTGGCAGTTTGGTCTTCAGATAAGAGAAGGCCAATCAAAAGCCTAAATCGATTGTCCTGGCTTCCATCCGTGGGCTGTTTCTTTAGCTGAGAGCTACTGGGCACTAGGTAGTAACTGCCATTACATCACTACCTCCAACTAAAACTTCAGAGTCGACGATGGCTTCGTTCGGCATTGACCCTGACCTTGTGCTCAAACATCTCCACTTAACTTGGATGTGTGTTTGGGCCTGCGCACACATAAATGAGTGTTTTGTGCCTGTCTTGCAAAGAGATCCGAAAAGATAAATGAATGTTACTGTAGGGGTAATAAAGTTCTATTCTCTTACATGGTAGCCATCAATCCAAGGTTCTGGGCCTGATCTTGTGCTTGGAGCAAGACTGCCACTGACTAAGTACGGTCTAAGCTCAAAGCTAAATTATTTAGCAAGGGAGACTAGCTGATAAATGTTGGTGGTGCAGGTCAATACATTACAGAGATGTGAAGACCAACCCTTTGGTAGGATTTATTATGCATTGGAGGAGATAAAGGCCATTGATTGTCTCCAACAAGGTCACAATAAGGCCTTTTGTTCACCTTAAGGCCTGTGTCTCTTGTGGCAACATCGTTATGCTGCTATTTGGAAGACCCATGCAATAAGGTTAATCAAATCTGTGAATGGAAATTGTGGAATTGTCTTGTGTACCTTGAAAGGGTATAGAGTGATAATGGTCTGGATTTTGGGAGGGGATATCCAACTTTTACATTATTCATGTGGTTCTGGAAAATGCAATGGCAGCGCTAATATAATATTGACCTAACCCCAACACTACATGAATGGCAATAATGGAACAGCTTAACACACAGACACAGACCGACCCAAAAATAAATCACACACGTACACACGTACACACATACACACACACACACACACACACACACACACACACAAACACAAACACAAACACAAACACGCACACATGGATTCACACACTCACAGATTGTGAAATGAAAGCCTTACTGGAATATATCTCTTACAGTTATGATAAATTCATATAGCATTTTATAGATTATACTTTAAATCTGGCTATATGATCTACTGGAGTTACTGGAGGTCTGGAGGCAAAGACACAGACATAAAAAGACTAAATGAGGAGCACAGCATATATCCAAACAACCGGGTAGTGGATAAATACTGTTTCTGGTCAACAAATACTCAGGCGGGAGTTTCTCTCTTTATTTGACGTACTATGTGGGTGGAGAAGAATTAATGGGAAAAAGAACAGTGTTCAAATGGATTAATGGTTTATCAACCCACATTTAATGAAGATTTGTGTCTGGCTGCCTTTGTGGTGAAGGAAAATCATCTCTCAAGATAGCTGCAAAGTTGGCAAGAAAAGACTAAAATCAGGATCACATTTGCCTATTTTTCCAAGGGAGATGGAAATCTATTTTTTAAGAAAAAGCAGCAAAATGTGAGACTCAATATTTTTTTTACTTGAATATAAGTAATTGTTTTAAATCAATTCACTTAACTACAGGGATAAGAACTAGCATCCAGCTACTTATTCTTTCAAATAAATCTGATCAAATATTTTTTGTAAGTAACTATACAGTTGTCCATAAAACAATACATAGATTCAAAACAAATTCCAAATAATAAAAAAAGATATATATCTATCCAATGTAATGTGTAATGCTCCTTCCTAAATGTCCATGATGGCCCAGCAAGAGTCGATTTCAAAAAACTGCAGAAAGGTCCAAACCTTAAACAGTCTATGGTCCCAGTATAAATCCAAAAGATACTAATTCAACCACAGAACAGAAGACAACATAACAACAGAAGACGACAGCAAACAATTCTGTTCTCCTCAAATACGACAAATGCTTTTTTTCAACGTCCATTGTTCCATTAAACTAGGCCTTTAAATGAATCATATTTCCCAGTTAATTAAGTTTATGCTGCTCCTCTCTCCATCGACAAGTCCGCCATCTTCAGTCGCGTTGCCTCAAACCAAGGCAGGTGGATAATAGATTTCTGTCCGCCTGCTTTCAATAATTCCCCTTTCCCAACATAACACACATATCCCCATCACACATGAATAAAAAGAAAACTAATAAAGAAACATCAGAACAAAATGTAGGGTCTGATGTTTAAATTAGTTCACCCAAAACTAGATCATCAAAATAAAAAAGTATATATTCATGATCATGCATATGTATTATATTTGTCCAATTAATTACCATTTCAATCAAATGCTGTGATACTTTTATTGTAGTAGAATGTTGATGTAGATTCCTTTAGTTCAAGTACTGAGGACTTAGTTTAGGCATATATACTATATTATAAATGAAAGGCATAACCGCAAAAGGATGAAAGAAAGCTTGTCAGTATTTTCAATCAAGAAAAGGCATTGTTCCTGTTTGATCTGGCTGTTTTCATTATCATAGGGCAGCCTATATGGATTACCAAGGCGTATACCAACATGGCCTACTTCAGAATTCCGAGCACGCTACTTGGATGTATTCACATTGTGCATCTGGTTGTCATGCATCATTAGGCGCATCCAATGGAAACTCAGGACTAATAATGGGGGAGCAGGGAAAACGGTTACCAGCATTTAGTGTTGTAAAAAGGACAACTAGAATCCAGCCAAACCATTCATGCTTTGATTCCAGACGAGACTGCTAAGCATATCCATTGTTGGATACCGTCAAAGCACTTTGACTTCTTGCTAATTATATAAACATGACTTTGAAAAATGTCCTGGAGAGGGAACACAGCAGAGCCACTGTGGGTTCACGTTGCCTCATCAACAGTGATTTCAAAAGGCAGTGCAGAATTTCAATAGTGCTTCAAGGTTCTGCTAAAGGACAGAGTGGGAGACATGGAGGAAGGGTGTGGAATTAGGAGGAAGAAATGGTTGAGGAAATGCCACAATGAATTGCTGAAATACACTGTGTTGACACCTCCAACCTTTTGGTTCATGCTAGAAAGCGTGCAATGCAGGCTTCTGATGTTAGCAACCATCACAAACCCATTGCTCTAAAACAGGATACGATTATAATAGTATAGTATGATTAATACTAATATTTATTAGTATATAACCACTGTCTTGCACAGCCAGGGTTATTCACTTGAGGAGTTTTGTTATTGGAAAGGTATGGAAGACAAATAAATCCACTTTTTCAAAACAATAACGTCAGAGCAAATGACACTTTGTTTATTGTTCCTGGTGAGACGATACAGTATGAACTAATGTCACTGTACAGACATGGTTTCAAAAGTCACAGCTCAGCACATCGCAATCAGAGTGCTGTGTCAGACGGATTGGTTATCTGTAATGTACATGCATTTGAAATAGTTTAAGGTTCAGTGCTTCACAAGCAAGGGGATACAGGGGATTAAAACCAGCTTAATATATTAAAGTACTGCAGTGGAAAAAAATTCAATATGGATAAAGTATAAATGCAATGATTTTGAAAACCATTATAAAGCATACAAAACAGCATTATAAGCAAACAGCTTCCAAACCACCAAAACAGTGCCAGCACACAGTGAATGTCAAAATAAGAAAACCTTTAACTCACTATATAACTGGTTTAAATATTCCACACTGCACCTGACAAAATGAGGTTCTGAGCATTCTCAACATTTTAAATGTTTTTTAAATCTCTAACAAGGGGGCATGGTACACATCCAACAGCTTCCCAGGTTCCAATCCCTTCAAACTATCTGATGGCACACTAACAAACAGAATACAGACTGTTCCTTTCCTGCCATTCCTTGGTACCCGTTTGTAAACAGTTAGCATGCAGCCCTCCTTCAGCATCTCCATAAACTCAGCCATCCTTCTGGAAAATGCTCCAAAATAAGCCCCACAGATCAGGTAAAAGATGGCTTTTAAGAGAATATAAGGAAAGGTTGTAAGGAAATGAAACCTTTAAATTCTAACCACTTTCACCACTGTGATGCCATTCATCATCTCCATGTCCAATGTCTGCTACCTGTATCATAAATCAATATACATTCTTTAAACCCTTTAACAATTTAAGATAATACCGGCTTATATTGAACATAATTTATTGGTTGCACGTATGAGATTCTGCCTGTAGGCAAGAAGCAGCCTTAGCCACTAAGGTAACACAACAAAGCACAGAAATAAAGCAACCTGGACTCTGTAATTTCAGTCCAACCAGCTACTCAAGATGAGAGGATCATTGAACAATAACTGAATAAATGACCCATCCCATAACACAACCTTCAGAACACAAGCCTACAAAGAACTTGAGAGTTTTACCAGCACTCAAAAGGTTTTAAGAACCTGTTAGCTCCCAGATGTGGGACCGGTGGGATGGGTGATTATGTCCTTGTCAGCTAATCTCTAAATTGAGCCAGTTTTATTGATGTGTAAACATTTCAAAGAATGGGGGATTTCACACGAAGCCCCAGTGCCCAAAGGCTCAAGGACATGCATCCAGAGAGCAGGTTATCCCTACTAGACAAGGATCTATCTGAGCTACATTGACAGTGAAAAAACATAACTTTAATGGGACAACATACGTATAGCTTAACACCAACCACAACACCTACCAATCCTTAACAGTGATTAGTACAGCCTCAACCAATGAGATGGGATCTAGGGCTTTAGTCAAACAACGGAAATCTTGGTCAACTGAAATTTGGCCCATTCGACGACGAATCGATTGGTCACAGGGGGAAAATAAGAATAAAGAAACCTGCAGGTTATCTCTATATTAACTAACCCACAGTGCCCTCTACTCTACCTGGTAGCCGGAATATCACACATTGGTGTGATATTCGTGCTGGTTTGTGCTGATTGGAGGAAGTTAGATTCAATCGTGGTCAAGCTTTATTGTATAGTGGGTCACACCGGACGAGCCAGGGAGCCCAGCGCAGGACAGCATCGTGGAGCAGAAAGACAACGCGTTGGAAGACATGATTCTAAGTTTTGTTCTGTGTGTAATAGAATGAGTCCCAATGGGTGACGCTGCGATGCGTGCCAAGGTGCCAAGTCTGATACGTTCATACTCACAGCCTGTCCGGTGTTAAAAATTGAAAAGAGCATTCTGACAACATGAAAACAATAATTTATGCCTACTGTTCAGAAGCCAACAAACTTTTCTATCTTACTTTTTAATAAATGCTGCCACACCGACGACTTATTTGATATGGTGTAGTTTGTAGCTGAGTAAATGTTCAGTAAGTCGACTGGCAGTCGGTTAGGCGAGTTTAAAGTGGTGGAAACTGGGGCGGGTTGACCGCCTGCTTTATAAGTCTAAAGGGCTGATTATGGTCCCACGTTCACACAACGCAACGGGGTTACGGACCTTGCCAAGGGCCTGACATGCACCTCCAAAAAATTGCTCACTAAAACCCGACGCAGGACCATAAACGTTCCTGACTACAATGATTGTCTATGATTGGCTATGATGAGAATTTTTTTGATTCAGAATTAATGTTATTTATAACACAATATAGCACTCACTCACCATCAATCAATCAAAAATAAAATACATTTCAATCCATTATTTCCCCGCCACTCAAAATAATGATTTAAGAAGCACTTTTTCCTTATGAAAGTAACACCAGCCATTGTATGACCAATGAACAAGTGCATGTCGACCAGCATATCGACCAACCGAACAGAACTTAACAGCCCTGGTAGGATCTGACCATGCCCGTTATAAACCCTGATTAATGTATCATTTGAAACATATCACGTATCCACATGTTACACTTTACACTGTACGTCAAGGTGTATTTGTCTAATGCACAGCATATTTCCAAGTTTAGGCATCCCCCTGCCGTTGAAAGAAAAACATTCTATGAAACAATAATGTTAGTTATGGCGACCCATTTGTCATGTTCAGTGGCACAAAATTCCTATTAGCAATCTATCATAGTGTCAATTTGACTTTTGTTGTCAATTGAGGAGGGTGTCCGTGTCTGCCACACAGCCTGTAAGCTTCTTATGGAAACTCTAATAATATGGAAGAGAATGTTACGCCGGGATTGTGCAAAAATTGCCTCAGGGGACATGAAAATGTATCGTCGTTGCACCTGCAAGAGGTAGCCTGCTAACATTACAGAATACATCTCAGCTTTAAAGCTCTTCTTGTCTTTCCCATCACCGGACCAATGTGAGGGTTTGTTTAACAAAAGAACATGAAAGCCAAAGGAGATGCATTGTGAACCAAAATTGCCCGATTTCCTAGAGGAGAAGATGACAGCAGAGTCAGCTTCATGTCCAAGGACTTGTCAACCTGCCAAATGCTGAGGTTCTGGGTCTGCACATTTTATAAACACTCAACACATGATATGAGAACGCTGTGAAAATCATGTCTAGAGTATAACTTCATTGAGACAGGGGTCTGCCCCTACCTTGAGGGAACGGCAACCCTCAGTTTAACTACCTCTTTGGTTTGGAGAAAAATGTACTATTGGGGAAAAAAAAGATAGGAAACATGCAAGATACTCCAACCCACTCCAACCCACCCCAAAAAGGTCAATATTAGCTCCAGTTCTAGTTTCTACCCTTTGACAATAAGATAGGGTTTAATCAGACAAAAGCCTGGCCTAGCAGTGCTTCAGAGGCACTGCCATGTCTGAAGCTGTCCATCAGACGGAAAAGGAGCACGATGGGCTGGCATCCAAGCTGTCCCAGAGAGAATACTATCCTGCTGTTGTTCCTGGGTCCTCATTCTCAAGGACCTTTGGAGATCAAAGGCTGATGCACAACAAGAAAGCCAGGGAAGCAGAGAGTGATATGGAGAGAAATAGAAAAATAGTGTGGCTCGCAGGAAGGATGCCATGAAGAGAAAGAGCCCAAGCAGTCTTCCACTGATTACCCGACGCCAGGCATCCAACTGTGCCGAAGGAGAGCGTCAAAGGGATTTCCTGGTAACTTCTGTAAAGCATCCACTCTTACTCAGCCCAGCCTCCTCCTCCATCCGGAACCAGATGAAGTGTCTTCCGACCTCAACTGCATCGCCTTTTCATGTTATATTTTGTACTGTGGAAATGTGTTTCTTTGATAGCCTAAAAAAAGATATATCCCCAGAGGAATAGTGAACCTCCCTCTCAGTCCCTCTCATGCTCACTTGTTCTCTTGATAAAACAAAATTGATACATGTTGTGGTTCCGCCGACCAGTGTTTGTTTGACCTTGCACACACAAAATTTTAACTGCACAAATAATAATAGGCAAAGTAACACAAAATAACTCAATATGCCCATTTAAAAAGAACAGATCACAGGTTCAAGTTCATGGAGAAAAACACGCATGTCACAGAACTGTGACAGAAATCTTGAACTTATTCCCCTTTATCTAGTAAATAAAGTTAAAGTCCATTACATACGGTTCTGCACAGGAAATCCTGAACCAGCAATTTAGTGCAAAAAAAAAAATAGGAATCTATTCGTCAACACCTGAATAGCTTTGCAGCTCAGTGAACACATGAGGGAAAAGGGAAGGACAGGAGATAAGAGTAAAGGAGGGAAACGGGAGTAGGGAGCGAGAGTTGGGGAGGAAATCGAAGATGCAAGCTGGGTTCAATTTAGAGCCTTCCCACAGGAGGTGGAGTGACCTGTATCTGCTACAATAGAGGTCAGCGCGGTCTTCATACTCAGGACATACTGATACCGTGGACCCCTGCCTTGATGTGCACATCCAAGGGAAAAAAGCAAAAGGTCCCTGTAGTGTGCAGGACCCCTTGAATGACCCAACTGGTGGGTTCCTATTACAACTGCCTCGCTACACCATGGCCATACAATCGACTCTTCACAGTGAGCAACAACACTAGCAATCAGCAAAGCTATCAAACTTGGAGGGAGATACTAGTATGCGGCCAGCCAACCACAGACACTCAGCCAATTCTTTATCTTGCTATTTTCTAATTTCCCCAGCCAAATATAATGATAAAAAAGTACCGTAGTGGATATCATGATGCTGAAGCTATGATGTGATTGCACAACATTGCCCCACATAAACTCCTTCAATTAAACGATTTTGAAAAAAAAGAACAAGAAAAAGTGAGGGTTTACTGTCTTGCTGAAACGCTATGGATGAAAAATTGTTTTTTTAAGTAGCCAGAATAAATTGTGCTGGGCTTCAGCCATCTATTCTAAACCATAACGGGGCAGTTTAATAAAAAGCTAATATATATCAAATCCCAACATTGGTTAAAAGAACAGAAACCCCCATAGGCTTTAAATGTTATTTTCTCTTAATCTCTGGTTGAGAAAAAAAGACCTACTACGCACAAGCCTGTTCTAACTGGTACCATTCACATTTTGTCCTGCACCCTTGCTAACACAGAACCATTAGACCTACCTTGGTGAAAACAAATAAGGTGAAAGATAAAATATTAAAAACATTTAAATAACCAAGACAATCAAACAGACCAACATAAAAACATGACCTTTTATTTTCACTGATTGCCCCACAGGATCTAATGAACATTTCTGTAAACATTTGCAATTGGAGGGAGTCATTTTAATTACACTCCGTAGAGAGGCAGTGCCAGGCAAAGACCTCAAATGAAGATAAACATTTAATCAGGCATGACCTTGCATTCGATTAGGTGAGTTCTCAAAGCACTGTCGCGCATGGAAATAACATTGACACAAAATGTATTTGTGCAGTTGCAGACAAGTATGAAAATGTGTCAGACACCTAGTGCTTTGACTAGGGCAGCCCAATCAACCTAATAAGAGATTTCCTAATCCATAGGAGCTAGCCCTAATCCCGCCAGTGCTCTAATGAGGTCAAGATATTCTGAGGGGGATTCTCCAGCCTTCAAATGAGAAAGTCCAAACTGCCATCTTAAAGAGCACTAGGGAGAGCAGTATCCAAGGATACAAGCATGTCATACAAATAGGCTACTAACAGCATCATCTACAGATGTTTCAGATCGTCTATTCATTCATGTAAAATACTCACCTAAAAGGAGATCTATTTTAAATATCACTCAAAATAAATAAAAAATACATTGATTGATAGTGGTTGATGCATTAAAAAAATATTGTATTTTATTATTTCTTTCAAATATTTCGTTTTATTCAAATATTTAATTAAAATAGTCAAATTGCCTCATTAAAGCTGTTTATCACAGCAATGTCCCATGTCAATTTAAAACAACAATGAAAAAAATAGTGGGACTTTAGAATGAGAAGGACTTGTCGGAAACGTTGTTTGAGTTCAGAGATAAAGACGGCAGCGCATCTCAATGTCCCCCCCCCTCCGCAATCGTAGCATCTCGTATTGGCATAGATGATTCTCCATTATGTATTTCAATTAATTAGCTATGGATTCTGACCACTGCTGCATGTATCTCCTGAGTCTGCTTTGACTAAACCCACAGAGCGCGTTCACGAAGCACCCCTGCTTAGTCCTGAGTGGCAGCATATTGTATGTGGGCCCCATGCTGTGCCGCCGGCGCAGCAGAGAGGATTATTCCTGACGACAGCTGCATTAAATGTGTAGCAAGCCGATGGAGGCCTTAGCCGATGCTCTCTTGTCTCCCTTGGTTCGGCGCAAGTTCAGAAAGAGTCCTTCTAAGCTGAGAGGAGCTGGTAGTACTCAGAGTCCTGTACCGTTCATTAAGGGCTGAGGATGTCACTTCAGCTTAGGACTCTTGTCCCCCGCTCTGCCAGGCCTACCAGATATACTCCCCTGTCTCAGCTTTTTCAGGGCTGAAAGACTCAATGAATCTCAACTGGCTTTTCCGTATGTGGTCTACTCTGGGTTTTTAAATGACTTTAAATCACACCTATCCATTGTAAGCAGGTTAATTTCGTGGTTTTATGTCTGCAAGGTGGTGGCTAATATACAATGTTGTTGTTTTTTTTAAGAGCAAAGCCTGCATGTTATTTTAATGAAGGCCCTAAGGCAAAGCTCTGAGGTAAAGTATAGGCGCAGAAACATATCTCAGCAACAGTACTGGGCAGAGACATTGGCTCTGGAGCACTGCATCTTTCATGCCAGGGTAACCAAACATCAGGCGGGTTTCATCTTGAAGAGAATGTAAGCCTAAAGCCCCTCCCGCGTGAGGTGTCCTTCTTAAAAAGATTTAAATCTCAACAGAAATGTCTGCTAAAATAGAGGTCACCGTGCCAGAGCCGCCTCCAGACAATAGCAGTCGGTTGCAAACCTGGAAGGAATCTAGGAAGGATTTGTTCCTGGTTGGCTCATCCCCCCCAACGCCAGGAGCACACTGAGGGCTGAGGAGCATACCAGGTACAGCAGGCAGGGACGCTGAGATGTATTCATGATCTTCCACTGCAGTGTTTTGTAACTGCTACTCCAAAACGGTCTCAAAACTCAAAGATATCATGAATTCCTGACACACAAAAACAACAGACAAATTCTGTATTTCTTGACACAATCCCCAATTTTCTCTCAGACTTAGGAGTGTTTACCAAGCAAATTGTCAAGCAGTGCCATGATTCTTGTTAATCTTCCAGGGAAAATGTAAAGGCTGATAGCATATCCCTACCTCACAGACTGCTCCTGAGTCTGTTACGCCATGCCTATTCTTTCCTTCTGCCTCTGCATTTTGATCAGATTGGTTTATCTAATTTTCCAGTAAATGCTTGAAATGTATTCCAGTACACTTACTCCTCATAAATGTACACAGGGGAGTCGAAATGAATAGTTGGGCATAGGATTCACCTCACTGCCCCAGCATAACTGCAACCCCAATGCACCTCCTTAAAGATTCTGAAAGGCAGGTTGTAGCCTCAACCTTTTCAACCTAAAGGGAAATTAAATGTGTATCTCTTCATGAATAAGGTTGACAAAAACTGCCTTCTGAATTGACAGAAATATTGTTCAAGCTTCACAAGGCTATAGTCGAGGGGGAGAAATACCCTTGGTTTCTTCAATGTATAATGTTATAGATGTTCTCGTTTTGAAGCCAAAAAAGGATTTCTATAATAACTATAGCCAGTGGAATCCTTTTCAGGGGACTGGTGCAAGAACAAAATGAGCATTGCCTGTGTCACACCGTTTCGATATTGTTGCAGTCATCAGCGGCCCTCGCTTTATTGAGATCCTTTTTCTTGTACAGGGCAGAAGAACAACAAGATTGTATTAAGGATGCCGAACCAGCGCCCGAAATATGCACACAATTGATGAGGTGTCACTTTCACTGAGAGTCACACAATCGAGGCGACAAGAGACGTTATGATCCCTCCCCGGCTGCCCGGCCGCCACCAATGAGGAGCAGACACACTGGTATGCATGGGGCGCATAAGACGAAATGTCCTCAATTTTAGGAAAGGTTACTTTGCAGCCCAGAAATCACTTTTGGAATGCATAACGACAACATACTTCAATGCTGCTTCCGCTCAATTTTGAAAAGGAATTCGAGCAACCCATCAATCTCCAACTTCCATTTGAGGCCTGAAATGTGCACACAAATAGTGCTTCTCCACCCAGTGCTACCGCTTGGGCTGCAACTATTTATTTTCCTTTATACATGACGAGGGGTGCCAGCAGCTGTAGTCGACAGCATTTATCCCAAACAAGTGCTTAGGCTTATATATTTTTCGATCAATTACAAAAAATGTGTTAATTAATTTAGACTGCTAGCAGTACAATGCAGGTCAAACAAGGCACAAGTTACAACATCAGCCAATTAAAAACAAACTGTGGCGTTTTACATTTTTTAATAACTAGTCTAGGGCAAGGGAGCACAGACGAGGCAGATGGAGACGCACAGTCTACATGCTGTATTCATAGTCAACGGACTGATTTCTCTATTTCTTATTTATTGTGTTAATCTTCAAAAGCATAACCTATCTAAAATAGCTAGGGCAAGTAAATGGTAAATGGACTGCATTTATAAAGTGCCTTTCTAACAAGTGGCCACTCAAAGCGCTTTACAATATTGCCTAACATTCACAGTACAGACTACATGCATCCTATGAAAGCATTTTTGCAAATTTATTCTAAGTAAAGTAAGCATTTTGTCTATAGTTCATAGCCAACTTACTTAAATGAATGCCGATTAGTGCATTTTATAAGTAACAATTTGTTAATCAAAAGAATGGATGGGTGGTTTTAGCATATTGGTTTTTATACCCAACGTTAAGTAAAACTAACTTTAATCAACTTGTAATGTATTGGGGTAATCACTTCCAATTACACTTGGTGATTATGAATTCCTCATGGCTCAGTGAGATATCTTTTCAATTTCCTATGGGGTCAATTGATCTTCCCTCTAAGGAAAATATATTGAATACATTAAGAAATATTGACAACAAACAACTGTGGAATTATAAGTTCAGAGGAGCAGGATCTATTCATTCTAACAAGGAACATTGAACAGAGTGACAATATCACAATAAACATTACAAAATATGACCCGAGGTGTTGCAAAGCTGTATTATTTTATGTGTTCAGCAAGAGAACAAGTTAGGATGCTTTATATATTTCTGTCTGTGTTCAGAAACGGTTTAAGATGTCAAAATGTCAACCTTCCAGGTGGAGCCAATTATCAGTGAAAGAGAAATCAGAGGAAGTGCTGGGTAAGTACAATCCTCCTAATGGTTTAAAATGATTCACATAATATGATTGCCTAATATATGCATTTCTAAATCTGGACAGAAATGTCAACAAAACAAAATCACCCCAAAAAATATTAATGAATACAGTAGTAATAGCATGCAATTACCCTAGAACACAGAGGGCCCGTTCAACGGCAACGTGGAATTATTGAAACGGCTGGATTGTATGCGACTGAGCTAATACGCTCCTTGATGCCAATGCTAAGTGGATATTTGGCAATCCTGGATAAAGTGTGCGTTGTGAAGCCCCACAATATGAGCCTACATCCCTAAGAGAATGTTGTCATTGCTTAGGAATCTGTCTGTCTCAGGAAAAAAAAGAAAAAACCAGAGCGGAAAGATCAATGTGTCTCGCGGACGGCTGCGTGGGTAACGTGATGGATGGAGGGGAACGTCGCGGGATAAGGGACGGCAGCCTCACCTCATTAGTGTTCCAGCGATGTCTCTCCTTTGGCAGCGAGGAGCATTTGGGTAGACATTCAAGCAGCTTTTTGGGCAGGTATATTTTCAAATGTCCATGTTCATCTAGACGAGGAGAAGACACACACACACACACAACAGAAGAAAAAAACATATTTAGCACATGGCCAGTAGTGTGCCTTCATCAGTCTGCTCAGCCACCCTGACTTGTGCTGGCTGTCACAGTTAAAGGGAGGAAATGAAAGGGAATCATTTCACTAACAACTAGATTGTTTCTGTTTTTCTTTGTGTATCAGCTCACTCTTTAGTCATTTATGCATGGATGTTGGGGACATGCTTGATATAATTAGTCTATTTGGCAAGTTATTATTAAATACACC
The DNA here is from genome assembly GCA_027123545.1 of Trisopterus esmarkii. Lineage (NCBI taxonomy): Eukaryota > Metazoa > Chordata > Actinopteri > Gadiformes > Gadidae > Trisopterus > Trisopterus esmarkii. Next base: position 7,358,735 of record JAOPJL010000001.1, read on the forward strand.
AGCATCTACAAGTGATGACTGCCTGGCCTGTATGTTTTACAAAGAACATAATAGGCTACCTTTTCCATCATACATGGTTATAAGCAATTGCACATACTCCTTGTTTTATTATCATCTTTATCCTATGAAAATATGCAGAATCAGATGGAGAAACATCATATGAATTTTACAATATCATGAATTAAATGAATTGTTTGAGTGGATGAAATCAGGAGGAGGACATTCACACCAGGCTGCGAGTCACACAATGGAGTAAAAATGTGGGGGAAGCATTGGCCAGCAAATCTCAATGACATAGACAGGGGAACCTTTGCAAAGATGATGACAATTTAACTATACTACTCAAGAGAAGAATGTGTTGGGGTTCCTCTGGCCATCGAACACGAGCAGAACTGTCCCGATCGTACACGGAGAGACAGCCTTTAACATGAGATATTACTCAGCGGTGCAGCAGTATGAGCGGCTCTGTGGCCTCCTATGTAACAACTAGGTGTTGCACATTGACAGTTATTACAGACTACACACTGAACAAATAATCTATCACGCTGATCTCCCTTCCTGCCTGCCATGTGTTGGTTTGAAGCTAACACAATAAGAAATATGACGGTGAATGGCAATGAGCTTGTAAATCACTGCTCGCTACAAATCTCTGCGGAGGATGTGAAGAAAATGACCGTGTTCCTCCGAAGCGAAGCATTCCTCTAAAGACAAAGTAAAAGGAATTCCAGAAAGTTTGTTTGGGAGGACGTTGCGTATTCACCATTGCTCACTGTGCATCACAACAACAGGAGGGTGCTACACCACTGAGGCTGCCTCCGCATCTGCAAATGTATGGAAAGGAATCCAGGCGGTCCTCAGAGGAAGGCTTGGCGAGCAGCCTCCGATTGTAACGTGTGAGGTGGAACGTCAGGGGCTGTTGCTACAGAGCCGTGCTCACCATATCGCTCCCCGAGGGACGCGGGAATAGGTTTGTAGCTCTGTAGCATTTGCTGTATCCATCTGTACCTGCGATTCTGCTTGTGTAAACTCCTTTTTATGTGAGCAGGAACAGGTATCTGTAATCATTTGCTGCGCCCAATTAACAATCGCATGCAGCATCTGCTGCGAGGAACACCCAAAGTGGTGTCACTGTCAGATCTGGAGAAACTCACAGCAGCTGAACGATCAGAGATGCCGTGAAAAGGATGGTTGTCAAATGAGAGGCAGGAAGTATAGGTTGACGTATTAATGAACAGTAGTAGTAAATAAACATACAAACTGTTGATACAGAGTCCTTTATAGTTTGTTTCTTTTCATCTGTAGTCAACCGGGGATGCGCAGCATACAGTGAAGCTCCACACAGTTTTACAGTGATTCCAGAGTGACTGGGTAGAAAACGTTGGCCTTTTCTCACTCCACACAAAGTGTGCTCTGGTGACTTGCTCCCTGTGATCAATGGCAGGCATGGCTGCCAACGCTTCTGCTGCCAGGGATCAATGATGCACTGTGACACACCCTTAGATGACATCATCAAGGCCAGGCCAGAGTGAACTATGCACTTTATGCACATCACACATTTTCCAGTCAGCTGAACCGTAATGGAAACATCTGAAGGTAAATGTGCCAGCTCACCAAATAAAGAAGAAGGAAGGACAAGAAAAATATGTAAAGCGGTTATGGTGGATAAATTGGCTTGCTTTAGAACCCTTGGAATAGGAGGCACCCAATATCTTATTTCCTTGTTTTCAATTCCACAACTAATTCTTATCGAGACACTCTGAAAGACACACGGCTCTAGATATCATGTTAATTTCCCAAGGTGGGGAGACATAAGAGAGACGTTTTTCACGCATCCTCTCGCATCCGCTCCAGCTCTCTGGAAAAGGTCTCACAGCCGAGCCGACAAGATATGGCAGCCCTCTGACACGTCTTCCCATGTGTTTAAATGTATTTTGACATTATTTGATTAAGTATTGTGTTTGGTATTAATACACATTTATACATATCTTAAAATATAGATGAGAAAACACCATTTGGATATGAAAGCCATGCTTACTATTTGGTTTGTATCTGCCACTGACATTTAAAACCAGGAAGAATGAACATTTGCATTAATCAGATCAATTAAAATATTTTTGTTAAAGGTTCCTTAAGTTAAAACTAGTTAGTTGATTTATTCACATTGGCAGCAAACTAGTTGCTGGTTGCTGTTGTGTTGTGAATTGAACATCGTTATATGAATGATTACATAATAATTCACTATGTCTAGTGCCATGGATATGGGTCTCTAAGAAATCATCTGCATTTTAACACAGAGATCTTAAGGGATGCCATTCATATATTATCTTATCAGCCAACTGTTGGAGACATTACTTTTTCTTAGACAGATTCTTTCAAGCATGGCTACTGAACCTGAAGTATCCACCAAATGATTGTCTCATGTCTCCTTTCATTTTGACACTGGAGTGGAAAGTCCAGAACTATGCTGCAACAAAACAAGGCCTTTTCATAATAACGCTCCTCAGGCATAAAGTCTCAGCATGAACTGCGTTTTGAATTATGCTTTGTGTCCACAATATTAAAGAAAATTGTCTTGTCTTTGATCTGCTATTTGTTCACTCTTTGGATTTCATCAGTACACATTTTGTCTTCTTTCTGTTGTCAGCCCTTCCCACAGATATGAGCGAGAAAGAGGGTTTCTCTGACAGCGGACTTCAGGCAGACTGCAGCTTACTAATAAAAGATTTGTCTGCTGTGGCATGGAGATCCACTTTTAGTTCATGCGTCAGCTAAAATCAACCCACATGGGAGTAGCTTGGATGCCAGATTCTGAATAGATTTACAGCATATAGATAAGCTTCTTCTAAGCAAACCAGTTCCTCGTTAATCAATGAGCTTAAAAACACATTCTTTCCCTACCCTGGGAGCAGATCAAAGCTTAAAACTCACTCAACTTAACTCTGCATTGTGCCATGTTCTTTAGATTTCACATGTAATCCTAGGCGGCAGAATATTTAGTGGCCGAACAGTACATTTAATGACCACTTGTGCATTATCCAAGAAACAAACAAACGGAAACGACTCGTTGGTTGTAAAATAGCAAAGTGCAAGACAGGCTGAAACAGAGCTTGTTACACTGAGAGGATGTGCTGAGCTGAGCTGGACCACAATGCAGCCAATTATGCTCCCCATCTTGATGAAGGGGACTACGTATAAAAGGCTACACACACAGAGCAGCTTTGTTTCCAAAGCAATATCGCCCATAGAAGAGTAGCAAGATTTTTTTAAAATAGATTTTGAGATAGATATATGTGTGTCTGTGTGTGTGTCTGCCTGTCGGCCTGTGCGTGGTGTGTGTGTACGATGTTAAGATTATCACTGATCCTGGTCGTGAAGTAATCACTTGGGAGGAATTTAAGGTTATCTGTCATGCTAGCGTGGTCCAGCCCCACCCAGGAGACAAGAGTCAGGGTCATGAGACTGGAATGGCTGACAAAAACAAATCTTTAATCAATAATCCAACACTCGACGCAAAACCCTCTCTCCTCCGTCTCTGTCTCTGAGTGTTCCAGGAGTGACGGTTTTTCGTTCTAATCTGTGCCCACTTTGAGCAGAAATTGCAAGCCAACATTAAGTATTGGCCCGTTAAAGTGACTGGTGGCTTTGTAAATTCAAAGGAGTATAGTTTGAATACAACGTCATCTAAACAACTCACATTTAGATATTACTTTAAAATTGTTGTTGTGAGCCGCAGTGCTATTGTGGGGATATCTAGACTGGTAAATAAAGTGGTAAATATGGATAAATATATACTGAGCAAGAGAGAGAGAATCAAATCGAACCAAGAGAGGGTTAGCACTGCATCTGTACGGCACACAACACACACACATGCACACACACAGCACACAGCGCACACACCCACACACACACAGGTAGTCAGCAGCCAGTACACCATAGAAAAATCGGTATTAGCGTATAGTATGTCGTACAGAATCCATTAAATCCTGTAAATAAACAGATATATAGGTCTGATCCAGATAAGACAAATGAACAGCATGTGATAGAATCAGCTTAGTGAAATATCTTTCATGAAATATCAAGATGACTCAATCATTTTGAGTCAACAGTGATGGCTGGCTTTCAGAATGAACCCTCGCTGATAATGCACGGTATTGCATGCCACCAAGGACAAGGAAGAATGGTTATTACTATGTTTCCAATAAAAACCTAAAACAAACCACAGCCAATATGAGGGAAAGAGGCATTCTATCAGCCAAGGTTGACTAATGGCATGCTATCAAAACATTCTACTTCTGAATGTGTGGAAGCAGCAGTTAATGTAGCTTGGACTGAGCCTGTTCTACTGTCTGTACACAATAGCAGCTAATCCATATCCTGAATATGCTTCAAAAATATACTTGAAAAATTATAATACTTATATTTTGTCTGTGTTTAAAATATCTCGATTGCATTTTTCGATTGGTACAAGAGTCGTAAGTGGTCATTCGAACCAAAGCAGGGAAACCCATTTTGTTAAACCTAGAAGATTTGATTAGACCAAAGCGTTGCCTCGAAAGCAAATTAAATGTTGTCATATTCTGTTGGCAGTTTAGGAAATTGGTCAGAGCTCCACAAGCTACTTGCTGTGTAGTCTTATGGTTCTTGATGGAGATAGGGAGAGAAATGTGTATAGACTTAAAATAGTATGTTTTACTAGACAACAGGGAAACCAATTATCTTTATCATTTGGCCTGTAGCCTGCTCCACAACACTCATACGTACAGTGAAATTTCCAGCCGCCCACAAGCCAAAAAGTGTTCACCATGGCGTTGCTATGTTACGGAATAACTACAAAGAGACCATGCCTTTGCTTCCAGCAGAGGCTTCTAGAGTGTTTGACTCTCTACACAGAAGAAGACAGTGGATGTTAAGGCAATCGATGGTTTTAGTATGTCAAGTTTATTTTCTGCAATGGTTATGTCCCTACTAATGTTCTATCATACACACATTCTCCACAGCATACTATAGCCTTCATGTTACACTTCTTGCTATTAATATTGCATAATATTTATGTGTACATTTGCCAAGTGGCCATGGAGAACATTTGGTTCCACTAGGGCCTCGGACAATAGTGTGACACAGAGAAACTGTCAACAAGTCACGCAGCTGAAAGAAAAATAAAAATAAAAGCCCAGGCCTATTATGGGAAGTTCAACAAACATGCATACACGGTTAACTGCCTACAACAAACTGAAAAAGACTCTTTATGTGTTCTCAGCCCTCGCCCAGCTCAACCATCCATGAAAATCCCATCTCAAGGAGAGCAGAGGTGAGGTCTGTCTCTCTCTCTCTCTCCCCCCCCCCCCTTCTCTCTCTCTCTGTCTCTCTCCGTCTCACTCCCTTTCCTCCTTTGCTTTGGCTAACAGCACACACACACACACACACACACACACACACACACACACACACACACACACACACACACACACACACACAC